>JAPHCH010000031.1:0-184430 GCA_030772445.1 Cladosporium sp. MBC 237 | reverse complement strand
TTTGTTTGGATGGGGATGGGGATGGGGAGGGAGGGAGAGAGGGGGAAGAGTGGTGGGTTGGGGTTGGCTGGGAGGGGGAGTGAGGATGATTGCTGTTTCTTAGATGTAGAGTTGGTAGAAGGTTGAGAGTCCCTCATGTACCCTCCAAGCCTGGGTGTTGCGAGACTAACTGCATTGCTGACATGTGAGCAAGCTCCCACGGGTCATGAGATCGCTGATCAATGGACCAGTTTCTTTCGCAGTGCATACTGCGCTCGCGATTATGGCCTCGAAATGCGTTCGAAATGACACTTGACAAACTTACCCTATTGCTATCGAGCTTGAACACATGGAGATCAAGATCATCACGCCCGGACGTGCAAGTTCTTGACAATGAGTGGAGAAGACGCATTGAAACTACGCTAGGAATCATCCAGATTTTGTCTTGTCAGACAAGAAAGAAGTAGAGGAATAAATGTATTGAACACCGCAATGGTGAGCCAGTCCATGATCAACGAGAATATCCTCATTGCTTTGGCCAATGGTGATTCCCAAAAAGGCGGCAACTTTTGCTTTCGAAGTGAAGTGAATAGGAGCGGCCGGGAATATGCTGAACCTTAGTACAGATTTATTACATTGATTGATCGTGTACAAGGCTCAATAAATCATCAAACAAGACAGTTACTTGCAATACGACTTGCAAGTTGAAGCAAGAGCCCAACAGAATAATCAAAGCGATAGAGAGTTCACTGCCTAATAATCTTCGCTCCTCGCCCATTCCTAGCAACCCCAAATCCACAACCTCGACCATCCACATCGACCTTACCCATATCCCTAATTAATCACACATAACCACCCTCCAACCAATCCCCTACGCCCACCTCGAAACTCGCACGCTCATTCGCCAACAACCCACAAACGAAGGAACGAGAACACCAGCAAATCAGAACGAACCCTCTTCTTCTGGAAGTTCACGCGCCAGCGAACTCGGCTTGCTTGCAGCTGCAGCTCAGATTCGGGCTCGCACTGGTGTCGTGGCACGCCACAAGGCCGTTCGTTTTCCTTTGCGTCTTTACGCGGCTGTGCGTGATGCGGTTCGGGTGCATGGTGCGTGGCTGGGGTGGGATTTCTCGCGCGCGATTATGTTCGCTTATACAGAAGCTGAGGAGCATTTTTACAGGCTTACTATGATGGTTTGATCGGTGACATGTCGGCGGTGTAGACTTCTAGCACAAGTGTGGATTCACGATAAAGGAAAAAAAAATCAAAACTCAGCGCCCAACGAGGCGCTGGTGATGGTGGTTGGTGGCTGGGAATGGGGACGAGAGGAAACCAGGTTTTTGGGTAGGTAAGCTTTCTTTAACTTTGGATGGAGACGTGACGCCCGGACCTACTACTTGACCGACCTGATACTCGTGGGTTGCGATGTGAACGTCAGCTTCACGGTCAAGCCAGAGCAAACGGGTGGGTGTTTGAGAAATGGGTAAGCCTGTCCTCCGTGCGCGGATGAGAGCTGGGAGCTGGGCAGATGCATGGCGGCGCTGATGCATTTCTACCAACCGAGCGAGCCGAGTCGACGATTGGAGGGGTTTGGTGTTTGGGTGGACGGCCGGGGGCCTATGAGGATGAGGGTGGGCGCCGTTCGGCCATGTATGAGTACCTAGTAAGGTGTGTGCTGGGTTGCGGTCTTGCAGTAGTCGCATGTAGGTTGAGTGATTGCTGGCACGTCAGAGAGAAAGAGAGGCATCGGCTGATGCTTATGCCCGTTGGCCAGCATCCACGTGGGCTTCTTCGGAGGAGGGCGTGAAGATGGTGATGTATCTTTGTATGTATGTACTATTAATTACCTTGCCTTGCCTTACCTTACATTACCTTAGCATGGCATAGAGCTGCCGTGGTTCACTAAGACGGCCAGCCAGATCGCCGGGAAGGCATTCATGAATCCTTTACGATGCTTGGGCCAGGAGAGTTTATGGTTGATGGCCCCGGTGGTGAGATGGACTTGGTTTAGCTTGAGCGTTTCGTTTAACTTAGACTTCTTAGACTCAACGGGCGGGTTGGCTTGACGACGCTGGTAAGGTTGTTGGCGGGAAGGGTGGCGGGGAGTGGGCCGGCGCTTGATTTTGACGTTTAGTCTCAGGCGGTCGGTCTTGATGGACTGATGAGTGGTGAGAGACAGAGAGCGCAAGTATTATTTTCTCATACTATACCACAGGAAGATTTTCTTCCGGGCCGCCGTGTGTCTCACTCACCCTGCACATCTTGTCGTTGCACCTTACTTTCCACACCTGAAGAACACACTGCAGGCGAAAAAGGGTTGGCACAGCAAGCAGCTGAGAGAGCGCCAGACTGTGAGAGAGCCTGCGCCAGCCAGCCAGAGCCAACTTTCCCACTGCGCTCCCTCCAATCTCTCGCACTAATTCCCAACTCAACTCCCTCCAAGTGCCACTTGCTCCTTCACTCGCCCTAGCATCATCCCGGTTGACTGCCTGGCTTTGTCCGTGTGCAGTGTGCCTGTGTCTGTGTGTGTGTGTGTGTGTTGTTCTCCGCCTGTTCGACTAGCAACCACCATCATCTACACACACTACTACTAGGAGGTTCTATCACCAACTCCACACCACGCTACCCACGGCATTATTCACCATCAACACCCTCCTCCACCGCTCCGCTCTCACGCCGCAGCTTGGCCTGCGCACCCTGACCACTGCCTGGAAACAGCCACTTCACGCCTCGCGCAACCCTGTACACAATCCAAACTGCCACCCCGTCGCTCCACCGCATACCCCCCGGCGTAACATCTCCCGCCATCTGTGCTACACATACCGGATCGCACTCCCACCCGCGCGCTCGCACTTGTCGACCGTTTGCACGCGCATCCCCACTGCCATCTTTATTTACCATCGCAGGGACATGTATCAATCCGCCTACATTGCCCAAGTGATGATCCTAGGTTAGGATGGGCCTGGATACCCGTCGACCACCACTCCCCGCTCCCACCGACATCAGCTCTCTGGACGACTCGAGCGGCTTTGGCACCGAGGTCGCTACCAATCTCACCACAAAGACTGACAAGACCAGTCATACGATCCCCGAGGACGGGAGTCCAATCACAATCAGCACTCACAGAGGCCCGGTGAGCAAGAAAGAGGGCCGGCACCACTCGCGACAGAAGAGTCAAACGAGCTTGTTGATTGAGTACTTCGAGGCCGGCAAAGGCCACGACAAAAGCAAGAGCAAACCCAGCGTGCGAGTCCGCGTCACACCAAGTTCACGAAAGGGAAGCCGCGGACAGGATGCTGTGCAGATCACTGGTATAGGAAAGGATCGCAAACCATCTTACTCCCGCCGCATATCCCTCTCTGGCAAACGCCCGGAAGACCGAGCCGTGGAAGGCACAGAAGTCTCTCATTCTTCCGAGAGCAACGTTTCTGGTCGCCCGCCCGTGGAGATCGAAGTGCTCAACGACGGCAGCGAGATATCAAGAGCTCATTCACCGCCGCCCCCGCCTCCTCCACTATTCTATGCGCCTAACGAATCAAACGTTTCTTCTATGCCACCCGACAGCATGCTTGAAGGCAGCACCGCAGACAGCGAGCAGGCTCGCGAATATGGTCCAGAAGGAAGCATGACGGCGAGTGAAGCCGAATACCTTAAAGCGCCTTCACACACACGCAGCCGAAGTGCCAGTCAGGAACGCATTACCCAGAAAGTGATGGAAAAATTGAACCAACAACAAGGAAAGACTAGGCGATCAAGCCGTGATTACGAAGATGGCGGACACAGACGGCGACGATCTTCCAAATCGCATCGTTACGAAGACGACATTAGCGGTGCCGAATCAAGCCTGCTCTCTTCCAACCCCACCGCAAGCCAACGTTCACAAGTATCGAGCATCTCCCAAGGATCCAGGATGACCAACAACCCGAAGCTATTGGAGATGGTCGAGGACACGATCAAGCGCATGATTCTGCCAGAGATAGATGCAATCAGAGCGGATCAGAAGGTTGACAGGAATCATCGTACATTTGACGATTCGCGCCGTGGCTCTTTACCCCAAAGCGATCTTGACAAGAGTGGCGTGAGTCGGAGCTTGAGCAAATCCTCAAGTACTCCACAATTTGCGAATCGGCCAAAGGTGGTCCTCAATCGCGAAGGCGATGATCCTGGCACAACTCTATCTCGTGGCGATTCGGAATATAAGAAAAGCCGCAAGTCAAGCAGAGACAGGCCGTCAACTAGCCGCAGGTCCTCCAGACGCTCCGTCGACAGCGAGAGTTACGTGGAGGAAGGCGGGAAGTCAAAGTCTGGCAAGAGTAGCCACCGCGCTAGAGATGCGGCTGCTGGTGCTCTGGCAGGCGGAATCTTGACAAAAGCTGCACTCCGGAACCACGACTCCCAAGGCGACGTACATGAACGTCGCAAGAAGAGAACAAAAAGCCGCGGCGCCCATGAAAGGTCAGGCAGCTATACTGACACTGCCGACGAGGACTCCTATCTCAAAGAGAAGTCCGTTCCGCCTATGCCTATGGCCAGCAGGATCAATGATTCGGATTTGACGCGGGACAGCATAATGTCAGCGGATAGTAGGGAGCCAGGCGATTCAACGCTGACCGACGAGGCTCTCACACCCGTGAGAGAAGTCTCCAGGAAATCTCTGGAGATGTCACCTTCGTCATCCCGCACGCCGACTAGGACATCGGTATCAAGAGGTCTAGGAATGAGCCACGACAACAGAAACCTGGGCAGCCCAGACAGCAACTCTTCGACCACTAAGGCGCGAATCGCCGCTCTGGCTGCAGCGGGACTGGGTGGCGAGGCCGCTTCCCGGGCCTATGGAGCACAAGGGAGCAAGTCTTCTCGCCCTTCGTTGGCCAGTCCTGCTCAGAGTGTATCGAGCCTTCGCAAGCAGTATGAGGAGCCATTGGTCCCCTCACCCTTGAGACCACAGAGCGCGGCGTCCCGACCTTCATCCGTTGGTAAGTTGCGTGAGTCCCAGGAATCGCCAACCTCGATGCGTTCTGGGGCCTTCTCGCCAACTGGGAAGCAACAAGGCACAAGGAAAAACGTCCGAACCATGTCCAGCAGTGGTGATGAATTCACCACTCCTATGGAGAAGCCCAACGCTCCATACATGCGTGAAGGTACTTCCACTCCCACTGGTGAAAGCATGGACGAATGGTATGAACGCCAACATCTCGAGAACGAAAAATATCGAGAGTCCTTCGGCGACGACAACAGAGCTTCACTGCAGACAAATCCATACCCCGAAGACGAGAATCGCTACTCGACGTACACACAAGACAGCCAAATGGATGACGACAAGCGCTACTCTACTTACACGCAGGACAGCCAAGCCGACTCCAACCGCCTCTCCGTGGGTCAGGATATCCGCGGTGTGGGTGCAAACCCTCAATATGTCAATCACCCGGCTGGTCTGGAAAGTGCTGTTGCATCTCTGGTCGACCCATCCTCTTTGAGCTCAAACATGCTCGCATCTTCAACTGCCGACAGCTCTGGTAAAGGAAACGGCACCTACAGCGATCGTATGGCTCAGCATACACGCAACCTGTCTCAAGACGATCCTGCATCCCACGATGCTAACCAGCCAGCACCTAGCCAAAACCGGTGGGCCGCACTGAAAGGCCAAGCAGCCAACAATTTGGCATCAAACCCCCAAGATGGCTTTGGCTCACCACGCCAGAGCGAAGGAAGAGGCTCCAAAGAACGAACGGATAGCGAGTCCCCCATTAAGCTTGGGGCTAGCGGCCTCCCTGATGCGAATGACCCATTGCCGGAAATCGGACACTTCGACGACACGAAGTCGGAACTGTCCCAGAATCCATCTTTGGTTGAGGGCCCGCTTGGAGGTGATGCTGCTGCAAAAGAGACCTGGCCCTATACTCCTTCGCCATCGCATGAAGAGGCTAGGAGGGGCAGTGGCTCTGGAAGCGGCGGTCATGAAAAGTCTGCAGCATTGTTGGGCGCTGGATTGGGCGCCGGTCTGGGTGCTGCTGGTGCTCTTGCTGCGGCGAAGAGTGCCCGTAGTGGCCAGGCAGCACGTAGTGGTCAACAGCCTACCGTGGAGTACGACGACTACGAAGACGGAAAGCTTACACCGGACAACCGTCAGTACAACGACCAGCGCTACGATGATGACGGCAAGCTCACCCCTGATGTTGGTCGTTATCCCGGTGGCGACATGGATAGGAATGCCACTCCTACAAGCCCTGCCATGCTCCGGGATGAAGGATACGACACCGCTCACGACCGATCCGCCGGCGCGCTTACCCCCAAAGCGGAACAACAACAGTACAACAGCGCGGATATCGACGCTTTCAACAGAGCGATGAACGGACCCGACGGCGGAAACGACCCCTTCATGAGCGATCCAAGGCATCAGCGTCACGTTAGCGGCGGCTCTCACGGCATGGCATCGCCCTTGTACGATAGCTCTACTGGCAAGGGAATGGATCACATCCAATCGAAGGATATCGTAGCTCTCATGGATCACCTCACGGTCAGAGATGCTCAGCGCAATGCTCGCGACACTGAGATCCTTGTCAGCCTCGTTCGCAGCGCTGCCGAAATGCGCCAGAATTTTGAAGAAATGAGGCACTTCATCAAAGACCAGGATCGCATGATCATGGCCAACACTGACCGCGACGCTGAGCAGACCGTACAACGTGTCTTGGGAGGGCCTCGCCCGCAACCCCCAGCCTCGCCACGTACTCCTCGCCAGAGCCAGACATCGTCCGAAGATGTGCAGACCAAGCGCAAGGGCGTCCTCAGCCGCGCATTGAAAGGTCTGAAGGGCAATAAGAACGCCAGTGCAGCCGACCTCGCCAGAATTGAGGACATGCTCATGCAAGTCTTGGACAATGTTGAAGATCTCAAGCACCAGGGCGTCATCCCTTCGCGCCAGCCAATGTCTTCCTTCACAAATGAGACCAACGAGAGCCTGGACTCGTACGAGAAGCTGCGTGCTGCACCCGATTCGGGTTATGAACCGGAAGGCAATGCAGGTACCGGTAGCACTCCAAGTCACTCCGGACACTTGTCAGTCACTAGGGGTGACAAGAATCAGTTCCATTCAGGCTACAATGGCCGCCCAGGATCAGTGAACCGGGTCAGCACTGTAATGGAAGGTGACGAGGATGAAGAAGACGACCGCTATGATGATGACGACAGTTATCTGCAGCCTCACGAGCGGGATGTGCTGGCCCATCAATTCGAAAATAATGAGAAAATGCTCACACCTACGCAAGAGATGCAAAGAGGACTGGGCACGCCACCGCAACGTGGCACGCCCGGCTCACAGGGCAATGATCTCACGCCCAGGACTGCCGATAAGGAGCGTAAGCATAAGAGCAACAGCTCTTCGATCTTTGCTGGTATTCCGAAAATCTCGCGCTGGTCAAAAACCACGTCAAGCTCTGCTGCTCCCGACCCTGCGAGTGTCGACAGCCCCAACATGGCCAGGAACCAGCGACCAGTCTCGCGTGACAGCCAAGCTAGCTCCATGCGAAGCTATGATAGTGAAGATTTCATCCCTCATGACGATGATCACTCGTCGTTTGTCAGCTCGCCCCGACGTGGCAATGATGGCAACTACAACAATGCAGAGACGCGCAGCATGCGTAGTCAAGCCAGCCGCCTGACTAGGACACCGTCGCCTCTGATCCCCTCTGAGGCTTCCTACAACCGTGACGATGACGACTACGGCTACAGCCAATCCCAGCCGCAGCAGCAACAGTACCAGCGACAGCAGTACTCGCAGCACTCGCCAGTCCAGCAGGTGGATGACTTCGACGAGCCCGAGTTTGATGACCCCAAGTACCAGGCTCACCGCAACTCGCTGCTCCTGCAGCACCCTCAGCCCCGCCAAGGTCCTACCAGCCGCCATCAAAACACTCTGGAAAGCCAGGCGCATGCGGCTCTCGTCGATGATGGTGCAACAAGCAGTACCCTCAGTCAGCAGACCGTCTCCGACTTCGACCCAACCAACTGGGGTTCAGCAGGCGCAGGAGCTCTGAACAGGAACCGTCTCCCCCAGACTGACCCGACCAGCTCGCCCACGTCCACCAAGGCGAAACCAGACTTGCCACAATCTCAGCCTCGCAAGCCGCAACCCGTCCAGCAGCCACAGCAGCCACCCGCTAAGGCTTCCTGGGACCGCTACGAAGACGACGAGGATGACTGGGAGCCTCAATACAGCAACAGCGGCTTCGCCCGCAACTACAATTCTCATTCCAGCGGAGGCGCCGGCATGTACTACTCCTCTCCCCTGGGCTCCGGGCACCTTCTAGAGCCGATCCAGGAGGTGCGCTACTCGCTAGAGACGGACAGCGGACGTGTAAGTCTTTGCCATATCTCATCACAAACATGGCCATCCACAAGAAATCCAAAGAATACTAACACATTTTCACAGAGAACCCCCGAACCCTCCACAACCCCCAAAATCTCATCCGCCCGCGCAGTCGACGTCCGCGCCGCTGCTCGCCGCGGCGGCTCGCTCACGGGCCCGCGACCCATGGGTTCTAAGAGTCCCAACCCCACTCAGCAAGCGGCGGGTGCCAACGGCAATGGCACTGTGAGGAGAAAGCCAGTCAGAGGCAGCAAGGCTAGCCATGAGAGTCTGGAGAGTAATATGAGTAGCACTTATTTGCATTGAGCGTAGGAGTCAGCGATGGCTGTCGTTGGTTTGATGCAATGATTGAGCGTAGACTCTTCTCAGAGGAAAGAAGAGACGTAGGAGGGGAGAAAGAGCAGGGTTTTGGATGTCAGATGGCTCGATGAATGGATGATGGGAGGAGGTGGGAGGATTTCTCTTATCATGTTTTCTTTTTCCTTTTCTTTTCCTTCCGGGGGGTCTGTTGAGAGGCTTTAGAGAGCAGCTTGGCCAGCAGAGATCTCCCTTTCTGGGATTTTTCCCCCCAGCCCATCTGCTCTACTACATCCCCTCTTAACACCTCTTTCCGGTGTATTTTCAAGGAAACCCTCCCGCTCGACTTCCCAGTCCGCGTGGTTTGGTTTCCGGTTTCCATGGCATTGACTGTAACGACCCGATTACGAAAGCGCTTTTTGTCTTTATTACTTTTTGCTTGATATTACTTTTCCCCTTTTTTTTTCCCTTTTTTTTTCCTTTTTTTCCCCTAAGCTGAAACAGATCGATGGATAAACTAGCCGTTTTGGTATTTACATGAGGTAGCTTCACATAGCGAGCGCTTAGCACATTGCAGAGCGAGGAGGAATGGTTGTATAGCGAGCGAGCGGTTCTTTGGAGTTGGTGTTTGGATAGATTCGTGAGAATGAGAATGGAATTTATTTTGTATGGGTTTTCGTGGAGGTTTTTTCCGACTGTTGCTTTCGCTCGTTTCAGTACTTTATTTTGCTTTGCTTTACCTAGGTGTTGTGTTGTCTTTCTGGAGGGGGGGAGAGCTTGATTTTGTTAACTACCTTAGACATCTTTGCGAGCAGCACGGATGTGAGGGATGATGCTCAGATGAGGTCTTGGATTCAAAACAATCCTTGCCAGGGTTTGCATGGAGTGGGTACAGTTGGGGTAGGTGTGCATTTTCTTGTCGGATGAATATATCTCAAGCTTGCTGGTCGTTTCATTTACATTTGAACAATGCTGAACTCTACTGCCTCGGTCCAGTGAAGTGAGATTCATGATTTCCAGGGTCCAATCGTTCAAGCTTCGTCTTTGCTCTCGCGCGCGCGTCCTCCAGTAGCAGCAGCTGCACTGACGTGAAGCTGCATTTCAAGGCTGACACAACCCTCTCCTGCCTTCTCTTCTCCCTCGCATAATACCACTCACTCTCTTGGGCAAACACAAAGAAAACAAAAAGCCAACCTGTCTTGGTCGCCTTTCTCGCAAGCAAACAACTCACACCTCTCGACACGCCCATCCAAACCTTTCCAAAAACGCACTTTCACTTCGTGTATCCAAAGCCAGCTACCTACCTATACCTACCTCACCCCCGTGAAGCTCAGCTGCCGGCGCAAGGCTAGAGATATCCACCCAACATGGCGGACGAAGATTACGCCGGCGACGACGACCCTTCCTTCTTCTTCGATGATGACGACTACCTCTACGTCGAAGACGACTATGCCGTAGCAGTAAGTCGCAGATCCGACCAAACAACACCATCTTTCCCTCTTTCACTCCCACCGCACCGGCTCGCGGGGACCCAGATTTCGGGAGCGTGCATGCATCCACCCATCCATCCACAAGCTGCAAGCAAGAAGCACTCAGCCGTCCGTCGCACAAGAAAAGCGAACAGGGCAAAAAACGCACAGTGCCCGTACTCGACAACGAAATCTTTGCTGACATTCCCTACCTTTCCTTCTAGGACGAACTAGCCGAAACCCAAGTCCCCTCACCCGGCTACACGGGCGTCAACGACGAAATCGCGCTTGAAAGCTGGGAATACGACGTCTACGAGTACTTTGGCGAACTGGAATACGGGAGCGACAGTTATTGGGATGCGAGGATACGGCATTTGAACGATTCGCAGAAAGTACAGGCGGAGAAACTTGGTGGGAAGAGGAAGATTGATGATGGTGATGGTGGTGAAGAGGCTGGTTTGGCGCGGAAGAGGCGGAAGGAGAATGAGGGTGTTGTGGATAATGTTGTTTATTTGCCTTTTGAGGAGAGGGTGGCGCCTTTGCCTCCCAAGGTGCCGGATGGGTGTCAGTTTGCGCTCTTGCCGGATTGGAAGGAGAGGTTTCCTGAGAAGGCGGGGCAGGGTGAGGTGGTGGGGGAGGAGAGGGAGATGCCTGCTGATATGAGGAGGGCGGCGGAGGGGGAGGATGAGGATGATGATGAGGAGGAGGAGGGGGGACAAGGGGGAGAAGAGATGGAAGTCGATCCGGAAGAAGAGCAGGGCGCGGAAGGTCTTGATCAGGATGTTGTAATGCAAGTTCTGAGACAGAAGCTGGCCGACAGCGGGCTGGGAGACGTCGACGAGGCGGTTTTCAAGGACGCCATTGCTCAGATGCTCTCTGGCGAGGGTGGTGGTGATGATGCTGTTGGTGGGTTGGCGAGCCTTTTGCTTGGGCAGAAGGGTGGAAGTGGTGAGGCTTTCCAGGGCTTTTTGGCAGGCCAGGGCGTGCAGTTTGGAGGAGAGGAAGGAGATGACGATGATAATGAGAACGACGACAATGACGATGATAACGACTCACGATCTGCTACGACCACTGCACAGTCAGCCGCTGCATCAAGACCAACCAGAGGTGCAAGCTCTCACATCCGTCCCAGCAAAGCTCCACAAACACGCTCTCCCGCAACTGTAGCAGGAGCAGCAGCAGCAGCAGCAACAAATCCCCCAACCCACTCGCCACCAACAACAAAACTCGCACCATCCAAAACACCCCGTAAACGCCGAGCGCCCTCTCTAGAAGAACCCTCTCCCCCACAACCTTCCAGTTCAACTTCCACCGCGAAACCCTCTGCTAAGCGCAGAAGGACGCCGGGAATTGATGCTGCTGCGTCTGAGACTGAGGTACCTCCTATGACGGGAGGGAGGACGACGAGGAGTAGTGCTGCTGCTGCTGGTGCTGGCGCTGGGAAGAAAGGGAGGTAAGAGAATGAGGGAGGGGTTGGGGTGGCACATATGGACATCTGCATGACAGGGAACTCATATCTTTCATTCTTCTTTCGCAGCCCATGGGTCTATGTGAGCTGCCTTCGAGGGTTTCTACTTTTTCTTCTTACCGTAAGGCATAGGCATTGGATTCATGAGCGAGGCGCTTTGTGTGAAGGCATAGGGTCCTTTTTCTTCTCTCAACCTGTAGGTAACTGGGACGGCATAGTGTAAGATTCGCTGAGAGTAGCATGTAGAGTCTGCTCTGTTGCTCGTATTGCATTGCATTGCATTTTTACCTGTTTCTTGCGTGTTTGCGTTGGATTAGACGTGATGGTGCTGTGGAGATTTGAAAGCCGCCAAAGTCCTGTTGCGGACGACGGGTGTTGAAGGGGGTTTTTATGGTAAATTTATCGTTGTTTGCTGGGTGGTCTGTAGGAGTATGGATGCTGATGGTGTGCATGTTTGGGTGCCTGGCAGCCCTCTGTGTACCTGGTGAATGGGGAGGTTTGGGGCCTTGAACACAAGTTGAGGTAATCATGGAATGTATTCGGTTCGAAAAGTTTCAACTTACAAACGCAGTAGAGTGCCGTTAGCTTGCTTTAGTAGACATTAAGGCGTCAGCGACTTCTGTGATGGTTTCAGAACTCTCGAATCCTATTCATCTTCGAAGTCGTTGCTTTGCAGATGTCACATGCGAGCATCTAGAGTATATATCAGGGTTAGGGTTAAGGTAATAGATTGGCTTCGCGAGCCTATACCTTAATAAACCGCGGAGATGGAAAAAGTGACAAAATCACACACGAGACGGAAACCTTCACAACTTTCAAAATGATAACTTTTCGCAACAATACCCTCCCCTTTCAAGATCGAGCGATTCTCTCTTGGCCCTCGTAATTTCTAAATCTCATGACTGTGGCAGGTAAAGTGTAGGCGTAAGCTGAGCATAGCAATAGTGCGGAACCAAGGCCTGCGTGACGATAATGCGTGAGGAAGAGCCGAAGAAGCCATGCACATGGCGTGATTCCCATCATTCGGTTCTCGCGAAATGGAGTTCGGGTTTTACGCCGACATTGGCATGAGTTCGTCTGATGACGATGATGATGACGACTGGATGCTTGTTCTTCTTCATCTTGCAGCAGTACATGTAGTCGACTCATTCTTCCTCTCATCGGCACTTTGTCGGCGCGGTACATGGGGCATGGACATGCATATGCACAGCATGAAAGACACACGGAGAGACTCGTCGTAGGAGGTGTGTTGAATTCCAAGAATCTGGTTGGTCTGCAGAGCATCTGTTCACCCCCACGAAAGTCTTCCCTAGCATCTGGGGGTCTCGAGCGAGCCGAACCTAATTCCTGCACCCGTGACCTTTTGTCTTCACACCCCCTTCCCTTTTGCCTCTCCCACACCGACACCGCTGGTGGGAGAGTGGCTCGTTCTTCACATGTGATAATCCCTCCACAGAGAAGCCGTTGAATCCCCATGGTGATGGGGGGTTGGTGCTTACCTACTTGGTATGGCATGACTCTCTTCTCTCACCGCTAAGCGAGCGAATTCGCCACTGATGGAGGGTACGCTGCTGATCAGTCAACAATGATGAATACGGCAGACTTGAATTCAGCAAGCAAGCAAGCAAGCAAGCAAGCAAGCAAGCAAGCAAGCAAGCAAGCAAGCAAGCCAGCAAAAAAGGTGAAATCAAGCGGCGACTGTGGAGGATCGGCAATGCATGCATGCCTGTATGGGGAGGGACTGCGAATCTGCCTGCTGTTGCTGTTGCCGTGAGTAGCAGCTTTAGCCTCTTGTCTACCTTCCACCTTGCAGCCAACGGAGGTGCAGCATTAGCATGAACTGCCCGAATGTTGTACGTGTGTGTTTGGAATTACTCACACGCGCCCCCCTGCTATCGGTCTGCTGCAAGTCATGCAACGGCGGCTATCGCGCGGGATGTCTCCTACAATAATAATACTCGAATACGCGATGATTCGGGTCGCCGCCCTTGCTAGGCTGTCGAGGCTGTGTGGTGGCTGCCTGTAACCCATCCCATTCACGCATTAATGCCTTTCACCGGATCTGAATCATCATCTTCGCCCCGCTCGTCGTCCCTTGTGAGTGAGTTCGTGAGTTCGTGAGTTCGTGAGCTGTCTCACCGCCGCCGCACACACCTGACCCCAGCAATAATCCCCATCCAGTCACTCTTGATCATCGTCACCTGCCCTGTCTGTCCGCAGTAGTCACTGTGCCCATCCGCGCGCGCCCTCTATTACCCACCTGGCCTATATCACTGCCTCACACCCGAGATTTGCATATGGGATTCTCCCATTCCCTTACGTCCCTCATTATTTCGCTGCCTTGTCTCTACCCTGTCGTTGCAGATCATCCCAAACGCCCTGCTGCCCAGCGTTTTCTGCCCCGTGTTCGCTGCCTACCCACTCAACTGCCTCCTACTACTCAGCTTTAAACTTCACCACACATCCTCACCCCATTACCCAGTGTCTTTTCCCAAGCACTGACCGGCCTTTGCGCCGGACGCCCAAACTCTCTTGCATCAACATCTTCACCTCATAACCCTGCTTGGACGACTGTCACTTGGCTTCGAGACTCTTCTCGCCTTGTCGAATCTCGTCAACACTCTTGCCACCACACCCGATGTCCGACAATAGAATACTCTCGACTTCCAACACCGCCAAGTTCGAATCAGGCGCCAGCAACCAAACAAACCATTTCGACGACATGGCGCACTCACAACAACTCCCACTGAACGAACCCATCGTCGAAATGCCATCAAAGTCAAAATCAACATCAACATCAACATCCTCGCCCACCCTCGCCACCCAACCAACCCTCTTCGAAACCGACCTCGACGAAAACCCCCACTCCCACTTCCTCTCCCCAGTCCACACCTACGAATCCTGGGACGACTCAGACGATGAATCCGACGACGGCTCCTACCCTCTCGACGCCGGCATCATGGACTTCGCCCTTTTCAACAACGACTTCAACCGCGCCAAAGAGCAAAACATTCCCCTCCCCGACAAATGGGACAACCTGATCACCGACCAAGCAGAAGCCTACGACCGCGCCATAGCCCGCACAAGAGCCGAGCTCACAGACCGTCCTACAGGGTCTTTCTACTCTGGTTCAAATTTCACACAACAACGCGACGCAGTACCAGCTCTCACACCAGACACCTCCCCTCGACTGGCCGACGATCTCGACTTCGAAGAACCCTCCTCCTCAACATCAAACAACAGTGCCACGACCGCCCCAATCACCATCCCCATGCGCCCCGCCTCGAAACCCCAACAAAACCCAACCCTCCCCTCCATCTCCGAATCCGCCATCGACGACACCGACTTCGCCGACCCCGCCACGCCCGCCTTCCTCCTCTACCAACACAGCCAACGGCACGAGCGGCGCAGACGCCTCTCGCCGCCAAACTCCACATCGCAGCAGCCTCCTTTGCTCCGCCCCGGTCTCAGCGCGGGTAGGAGGACTCTGTCGGGCAAGTTGCACGTTTGGAAGAGGCCGAGTTGGGAGCTTTACTCTGTTTTCGAAGACGAGGAGGACGCCACGCTGGCGGGGCAGAGCTGTGCTGTCGGCGATGGGAGGAGAGAGGGTGGTGAGGGTTTGAGGAGGGTGAGGGGGAGGGAGGAGTTGAGGGGTTGAAGTTCTTGAGTCGACGAGCTTGAGGTTTTCGTTCTTTTTTTTCGAGGTTTCACGCAACTGAAAGTCGACGCGATGACCTTTGTTTTCGGCGTTTTCCATCCCTGCTTTCGGAGTCTGGACTTTCGGTTTTCTCGTCTACGTTCTGGAAGGTTTTGTTCTCTCTTGCTTCTTGCTTCTATATACTCGGGCTTTCGGTTATGAGTCTCGGATTATTACACGCATCATGAATCGACAGGAATGTTGCGGTGTTTTTGTTGC
This sequence comes from Cladosporium sp. MBC 237, assembly GCA_030772445.1. Lineage (NCBI taxonomy): Eukaryota > Fungi > Ascomycota > Dothideomycetes > Cladosporiales > Cladosporiaceae > Cladosporium > Cladosporium sp. MBC 237. The sequence goes on along the minus strand of JAPHCH010000031.1, from coordinate 168,936 downwards.
ATGCATGGCACGCTACGCTTTTGCTGGTCTTTGCTTTCTTTTCTTCTTTATTGGGATATGGTGACAGAACGTGGAGTTTTATCGGTGCTTCGCAACAGTACAGCACAGTACCTCCTTACCTGGCCTCGCATATCAAGGGTTGCATTTGGGTTTATGGAGTTTTTCGTTTTTCCAAAATGACAAGTTTTGTCATTGGATTTCGAGGAGGACAGGGAATGAAGTTTTTGGCAACATGGGCAGAAGTGGGCTTGTTCTCCTTTTCTTCGATCTTTTGATTTCTGTGATGTCTTTTGCTCTCTGGAAATCCGAATTCTCTCTCTTCTATGAGCAATCTCATCCGTTTGGATCTCTTTTTTCTTTGGTTACGAAAACTGAGAATGAGACTAGGCCTTTTCTTTTCCTTTCCTTTCCTTTCCCATTTCCTTTCCCTTGTCGATTCGTACGAGACATGGGATCATGACAAGAGAAAAGGAGAAAACAACAAAAAAAAAGAATTCTACCGAGCCAAAAAACTGTCCACTGTCCCGGTGATAGCGCTGTTTCTTCCTCGCTCGTGTGGAACGAATTGCTTTGTGCCAATCCCTTCCTTCTCGTGATCTTGTAGGCCTTGTAAACAGTAACTTCATGGAGAAGATTCCAGGTGCGTCGGCTGAAGCTGCGCGCGGACAGGGTGAGCAGAGCTTGTGGACTCGTAGAGGTCCTGCGCGGTGTTGCATTGATCCGCTGGTAGTGAGTACCATGCGAATCTGATGCTTGAGTCGATGCTAGTCTTGTTTGGGATGGCGGTGGCGATGACTCGTGGTTGTGACTCTGGTGGTCGGCGGAGAGGGGTGGAGAGGCGGTAGGATGACTCGCTTTGCCTTCCTCTTTCGCTGGAAGTGCTGATTCGAGGTGAGGCTGAGCAGGGCGGGGTGGCTTGTCCTTGAATCGTTTGGGTGCTTGGATCGACGCGATGACTTGAAGCGAGAGCATACTCATCTGGGCTTGAGGGTTCCTTCTCAGCGCGCAGGTGAGAGATGCGCGTCGAGACTCTTCCCCTCATTCAGTCACCCTGGTACTCGCATCGCTTCATCTCCATTGCGAGATCATCTAGTGGCCGTACTTGATGTCGATGACTTTGCCGTCCTTGGCATGCACCCTGGAGTACAGGTGTAGAAGTGGCAGTGAAATCGGTTTCCATGTCGTCTTTCTGAATGCGAATTCAGAGAAACCTTTTAGCAGCAGCAGCGACTCTGCCGCGGAAAATGGGGCTAGTGATCTCCTGGTTGACATCGTAGAAAGGATTCATGGCGCACTTGACCCATGCCTCGTAGACCTAAGGGGAAAGTCAGCCTTTCGCATTCTCGTGAATGCCAGTAACGCTCAACGCAGGACAATTCAAATCATCAAGTTCACTAACCTCAGTCACAAAGCCCCTCACTGCATCTTCCGTCTGCGATGAGCTAGGGTTGTTTGCCAGTAGCATACTCTGCCTTGCCGTTGAGGGACGTGAGGGCGGTGGCGAGGCGAAGTTGGAGTAAGGCGTTGCTTGAGGGTCCGGGTTCATCAGAAGCATGAATTTGACGTTACCGCCGGTGATGAAAGTATGGATATGGTTGTTTTGGAACGTGTCGACTTTCTTGAGATAGCTGGTTTCAGACGGATCGTGTTAGTGGGATTGCATGGATTTGTGATTTGACGGGAGCTCGGCCAAATCTAGCTGTGATTACAGGAGACTTACAGGTCTTTCGTTCCCCATTGCGCTTCTTCGACCATGTCTAATGCTGCGTGCACAATGAATTGGTTCATGTGTGCTGCTTCTTCCCGGAACTTGGCTGTGCCGTCGCCTCCTGGTTTGGAAGTTCCGAATCCATGTTCGAAAAGAGGGTTGTCTTTCGTCCCGATGATGGTGAAGTAGTAGGACATTTTGGTCAGGCAGGTATAATCAGCTGCAACTCTACTTCCGTGCTGTCTCGTTCTCAGCCGTGGAGTAGATAGGTAGGTGTCCCTTAAGTGATGTTGGATGCAGCCTCAGGCAGCACTCAGGGCTCTTCCGCGGCCATCAGCCCAAAGCGGCAGTCGCGACTTCACAGCACTCTGTCGATTGAAGGCATTCCCATCTGCGCCTGCAACAGCTATTACCAGCAGTTCACACCAGCAAAGATGTTCGGCGCATTCAAACCCTCTGCCCCCCTCTCCGGAGGTCTCCTCTGGTAAGAATCGCCCGGCAACTTATCCAAAGTCCAATCTTCAAAATCTAACACCTCCACTCCCAGGAAAATCCCATGGCGCCTCTCCCCTCCCCAAAAACTCCGCCACCGCCGCCGCATGCGCCGCGTCGACAACGTCGTTTCCGTCCTCGACACCGCCCTCAAGCGCTCCGCCGCCTCCGTCACCCCCACGGACTCCTCCAACTCGCTCCCCGCTGAACTCCCCAACTCCTCCCTCCCCCACCAACCCCGAGGCGCGTCCGGCAAAGCCTCCCCCTCAACCCTCGCAGCCACAGCGCAAGGCCAGCGCCTCGTCGACGCCGCCGCGCACCACGACCAAGAAACCCGCCGCCACGGCCGTGGCCCCCGACAAGGCGAGATGGTCCCCGAGCACATCGAGCCTTCCACCGCGACTCCCGGTTCTGGCCCCGTGCTCTCGATTCCCAGCCGTGTGCCTCTGGGCGACGTGAGCAAAGCGCTCGGAACTACCAAGCTGATTGAGCGCTGGAAGGTGGAGATGCCTACCGAGGCGGAAATGCTGGCGAAGGACAAATACACGCTTTTCGACAGGAAGCACAAGGGCTACCGTAAGGGTGTGCACAAGTTGCCGAAGTGGACGAGGGTCAGCCAGAGGCTTAACCCGCCTGGTTTCTAGGAGGGTGGCTTGCTGGTTTTACTTTGGATTATGTGTGGGAATTCGCATGGCGAGGGCGTTCTATTTTGGGCGGGCAATAAACTTTCTATGTTTCATTTGGGTGTGTACTGATATGAGATTTGCGGGTACGGAGGTGAAAGAAGAAAAGCTTTGCTTTGCTGGCGGAAAATATCTTGTGGGAAAGAGATGTTTGTACAACGTGGAAGCATGCGGAGAGAAGCGTGCTGAGGTTGTAGTACATTGTATAAATACACCATGTCAATACAGTACTGGACTCCAAGGTACAAATCACATCGGAGAGTCAGATGAGAGTGCAAAAATGTATTGTACAGCTCTATCAATGTATCAATAAGGGATGCAACAAAAGATCAACGAACATCAGCCGAACTCTCGACATCTCCGTCATATAATAGTTGAACAGACAAGAACACCGAACTACGACCACACAACAGCCTCCCCATCCCCCTCCTCCCAAATCGCCCTCCCATCATACTTCTCCCCATCAGGCCCAATCTCATACGGAGGCAACTGATCCTCCGGCAGATGATTCGGCAAAACCGTACGACAAGTCAGCGCGAAACGCAAATTCCCATGCGGCTCCACCTGATGCTCAAGGAACTTTTGAATCTGCTCTCCTTCCATGATGACGATATCGCCATGCGTCAGGTGGAAGGAGAGGAGGGCATCTGCTTGTCTGCGGCGCAGGTCCAGTTGTTTGGGTATTTCCTTCGAGCGTCTGCGGAATCCTTCGGAGTCGCCGGATGCGCGGAGGGATTGAAGTTCGGTATAAGCTTCGAGACGGCCGGCGTGCGTGTCGTTTGAGGGTTTTGCGGAGGCTTGCAAGGCGGCGGATTTGGTCTTGCTTTTGTAGCCTGAGGCGTAGCCGGAGCTTTCCAGGAGGGGGAGGGGTAGTGGCTCTTCGTATGTGAAGACGCCAGTGTTGGAGACTTGGGAGAAATATTTGGTTTTCACCCGAAGACTCATCGTAGCTGCCGCGCCGAGCGAGAGAGTTGCGATTCGGGAGCCGAGACCTTTCTCACCATCGTCGTGGTACTTGATCTTCTGGTCTTCCAAGTATGCAAAGACGAGCTCTTCGTTGAAGTCCTGGTATCCAGTTTGATCGTTTACGAAAACTGACTGGGCCCAGTTCAGACGAGATCTGGCTGCGCGGATGGCGGCTGGGGCTTCTTCGAAGGACTTGCTGTCTCCGCTGGCGATGAACTTGTAGGGCATGCCGAAGTTCATGCCGAAGGCTGTCATGCGAGCTCCGACCTCTGCTTTGTGGTGGTCGTCTGCTTCGCCGTCTGCGTCTTCGTCCAGGTCGGCATCCTCATCAGTGGGCTTCAGAATGGGCTCTTTCTGCTGATCGCTCTCGACATCTGCTGATTTACGGAGCATGCGTCTCTCCAGGCCAACGTCGACACTCTGCATCTCCCTGAACATGTCGTCTGGACCACCGGCCTCAGAAACGATTTTGCTGTTCGCCTTGGCCACGATTACCGAGCCGTCAACACCTTGGATTGTGTACTTCACAACCTTGTAGTTGTGGAAATACTTGACTTGGGTGTTGACGGCAGGCTTCGCAGTAGCCTTGATCAAGCTTGGACCAGCACTCGTTATGTCCCAGGGAGTATGGTGAAGGTTCTTGGGCATGATCACTTGGTGTTCGGGCATCAGCTTCCAACCACAGCCTTGGGTGTCACAACGCCAACCGGTGAAGAGGTATCGCGTGTTGCACCTGCCGCAGTCGGGACAAACGACTCCGCGGGTATTGACATAGGACAGATTGTCACCGAAGAGCTGATTCAGTTGAGGAACGCCTGGGTTCAAACTGAAAGGTGGATCCTCCCTCTCCCAGGTGGTTTTGTGCAGGAGAAAGGCAGGGTGATAGTCAAGGTCTCCGTAAGGTGCGATTTGCCCGCTGGGAAGCTTCCACATGTCCGAGCACTCAGGGTTGGTGCACATCCAGCCGAGGAGATAGACTTGAGGGCATGATTTTCCGCAAGTCCCACACTCCTTCACCTCCAATGCTAAGTCTGCAGGGGTATCGTCATTGCCAGGAACATTCGAGGCGCTGTACCAGGCTGCCTTGGATCTATCCAGTCTCTCGAAGCGGTACCGGATCGTCTTGACCGGCCCTTTCTTCCCCTTGGACATCTCACCCCAGACATGAGTCGGCTTGAACCAGTCGAGCACGCAGTACCTGTGTGGCATCTTTGTCACGCTCCCTTGGTTCTGAGAGCCGCAGATGATCACGAGCGGATTTCTCTGCGCCATGTTGTTGAGAACCGATTGTGGTTGCATGTCATTGATGTCGTGATCGGCCTTCTGGTACATAACCCCACTCCTTGCGTCTGTGGCCATGCTTCCTCCCATGCGGGCAATGATGACGTCCTGATCCATGTACTCGCGACTGGTGCCGACGCTGTCGAACATGAAAGCATAGATGTTGCCATTGTTCGCGTAGCAGCCACTGTGAGCGCTCTTGTAGTAGGGCAGAGTCTCACACAGCTCCTGTCTGCCAGGCGCCCAGACTTCAGGCTTTCTAATCGGGAGCGGCTTTGACTCCAAAGGTTCTCGATGAGCTAAGGATCTTGACAATTTCAGCAGCTCTGGATCGATGTTCTCGAGAAAGTCGGACTGTGAAGATTGTGATGATGGTGGAGAGGGCAACGACTGTTCGGCCAGACTGGTTGGAATAGCTGCTTCAGTTTTGGCCTGATTGGAGGTGCTCTGTCTGTGGGATGCCGGCTCTTGTGACGTTGCTGGCTTCTTGCGAGGAGCAGGCCTTGAGGTTCCCACTCGACGCTTACCCGCGGCCTTTGCTGCTGTTGGGCTTTCACCAGACCCGCCAAGCTCTTCGTAGTCATCATCTTCATTCTCGACGAGGACATCGGACTTCTTAGAGTTTCGACGAGGAGCTCGTTTGGGTGGAGCAGAGGAGGACGGCGGAGTATATAGTGATGTTGCAAGCCTGGAAGATGGTGGTGAAAGCTGCTGTGTTGGAACCTTCAAGCGAACGATCTTCGAGCTTTTCGCAGGCGCCGTCACGGGGGTTGGCGGAAGGAGTGAAGTTGGAGTGGCGGGAGGTACAAGATCTGGAGGGGCTTGTCGGTTTGATTCAAGACGAGCATCCGGCGTAGTCTGAGCGAAAGTGGGAGGCTCAGGAGTTTGACCGAGATCGGAAAGTTCAGAATCAGACCCATCATCATTCAGCTTGACCCTCTTTTGAGAGGCGTTCTTCCCATCCGAAGATGCGGGTTTACGCTTGGGAGGTTGCATGTCAGACGGAGAAGTAATTGGGGTTCGGAAATCTTTTCCTACATCATATGTCAAGGCAGGCGACTGTGCAGACTTCGAAGCTCCCTTCGTCGAGGCTTGGGATTTCGCCCCTTGCTTCCGAGGCGCCTTTGTCATGCTCTCCTTACGCACACCACGTGCCTTTGAAGCAGCTGAAGTCGATGAGCTGTTCTTTCTGGTCGCACTGGCTCGTGGTACAGCCTTTTTGCTGGTGGATGTGGTGGTGGCAGCATTGGATTTACTGACAGCAGGCGTGTTGACAACAATAGTGTCTGCCTCCGGATCGGATACTTCGTCTAGCGGGTGCCCAGTGTACACGGACTGTGCCGAGTTTCCTGAGCTTTGACGACGTCCCTCCCGCAGCTTGATCGAGTCGGCGATGCTGGCCATGGTTTGGCGTGGTCGTGTTGGTGTCGATGGTGTATATAGACTGTTGAAGAGTTGAACTTTCGCGTAGTAGATGGATATAGGTCGAAGAGAGTCGTTGAAGCTGTTGAAGTTGGTGTTTGTATATAAGAGAAGAGAAGGAAGAGCTTCGTCAAGAAGCTGAAAGGTTTATAACATCCAGCGTCCCATGTGTCGAGTCCGCCACGTGGACGACCACCTGACAAGTCAATCTTGTGGCTCCAAGTGGTTTCCAGTCGTGAAAGCAGATAAAGAGTATCAGCAGCGCTGCGAAAGCTGGTGGCAAATATGGTGAACGTGCTTGTGATCTCTGGTGCAGTTTCCCCGAGTCGTTGCTTTTCGTCAGTCATTGAAAGTCGAGTCGAGTAACGCGGCCGGGCAGAAGAAAGCCAGAGAAGGCAATAGATTTGTTGAGATGGGGTTTTGGAGTCACATTGCGAATACAATAGGAAGCTCAATAGCATTGACCACAATACTAAGGCCATCTGTGGCTGCACTGGATTAAGGTGTGAGGTGAGGTCCGTGGCGTGCGGGGCTGAGAGTTCTGTGGCTGCTCCGTGCTGAAGAAGCCATGTCGGGCAGTAGGCAAAGTGAAGCCCACATCGACTTGAAAATGAAGGGGTCGCATGCAAAAGTATCTGGGTGCATTATATGGAAATGAAGAGACTGTGGTCGAACTTGCTTGGGAAAGTGAGCAGATCAGTGCGGATTTTGTAGTCTGACATCAAAGACTCTGAGAACATGTGAGGATGAAAGGAACAATGCGAGACAGTTGATGGAGGAAAACCATTTTCTTACAAGCTATCAAACCAATAAAGACAAGCAATGCATGCGCCAGACACCTCGCTTGCTCCCTGAATGCCAAATGCCAAAAGTCAAATGCCAAAAGACAAAGAGCCAAACTCCATCCTGCCTTGCCGATGCCTAGGCCCTCCATGCGGCTTTGATGTTGCCAGCTCTCTATCCATAGAAGAGCTAGGCAACGAACCATAGCATGGAAACCTGGCTCGCTCGGCCCAAAGACTACTCGATGCGCGGCAGTGCGCAAGCCAAACAAAATTCGCCGTCCATCCGTCCTTGTCGGCTAAGCAGGTAGCAAGCTGCTTCTCTGTGCCTGATGGATAAAGCCGTATTTCATGCATCTCACTCATGCATATCTGGCACTGAGACCAGTTAATCAGTTACTATGTTGCCGCGAGCGGCATACGAATGGTCGAGAAAGGGGCGGCAAGCCCCAAAGTCGCGCATGTCGACAGAAACTCCAGCGTGGTCAACGGAGCTGTTGTCAAGCTGCAATGAGCGCACCTCGGCTCACGTTCTTGCTGCCCCAGTGGGCTTTTTCGTTCTTTTTCTTTTTCTTTTTCTTTTTTACTTTTTCTGTTCTTCTTTTGTACTTCGCCTCGTTTGCTCGATGAGACGCTTCAAACGCGAGTCAAGTGGAGGATCTGGTCGGGATGGCCGATGAACTCACGTCGATACTGGGCGATGCGAGCAGCAATGGCATTGACATCGGACCCCTGACTCGAGGCGCGCAATTGGCGTACGATGTCAGTAAGGCCAGCTTTCCATTGCTTTTCGCCTTCTTGAGTTTTCCATGGTGCATTACGAGTTCCAAGATCTTTGAGTAGGTCGGCATCTAGATGTTAGTATAGCTGAGTTAGCCTCAGGGAACTGAACCATAGGAGAGATGGGGGCATGCGATTGGGACGGAAGAGCAAAGGATCAAGTGACAGATTACGCACCACTGACAGCCATGTTGCAGAAGTGTTGGTCGGTGCAATCTGCATCATGGCATGCTCCTTCCGAGAGTTCTTTCGAGCAGATGAAATCCGTGGGATCGATCTTATTGCTGTATGTCAGTGATTTGAACCCACCCTGAACATCCGTTGAGAAATTAGGGTGAAAACGGTAATCCTTGAACATCCGGAGCGGGCTTTCATAGGGCGTGTAGCCAGATTTAGGATGTGTCTGCGCCTACATTATTGATTAGTCATGCAAGAGGGCAAGATCAAATTGACGCACCTCCGGGGTTGCGTTTTCTTCACCCCTGACTAGCGGCTGAATCTCTGGAGCGAGGTCCGCATCTTGGGGATCGATCGATGGATGCGCAATGTCGGTCGGAGGCACAATAGGGGGCTCGGCCTCGGGCAAAGATGTAGGCTGGGCTGAATGGGTGGGCTCAGCAGCGTTGTCGTGAGGAAACCCAACGTCAGAGGCAGCAGGCGCAGGCTCATAGTCTTCGTCTGACTCTTCCTCTGAATCAGTTGACGAATCATCCGAGTCATCGCTAGAATCCGAATCTTGCTGCGACATGCTTTCGCCCTGTGCAACGTTGGTCTGATCATGAACTTCGTTCTGAGCATCGTGTGTCGTCTGCTCGTGTGTCGTGTCCGTATGATCGTCAACCTCAGACTCGGATTCCGAATCGCTGTCCTCACCGCTAGAGAGGTCCATCGCATCATCGTCATCGTCGTCCTCGTCACTGGGGGCCGGGGACGCAGCATCATTGTTCACGTTGAGGTTAGCAGGCTGAGGTGATGGAATCGACTGGGAGGTCGTCGACGGATCTGTTGTCCTTTTCTCCGAAATCATCTCGGCTTCTTCCTTCAGCTGCGCCAATTTGACCTCCATCTGTTGACTTGACTCTGTCGACTCAGGTCCGGCAGGCTGGGTTGTTGCACCATTCGCCACAGGTGCATCAACAGTATTCCCTGTAAGGCCTGGAAGAGCGGCAGCCGCCAAAATTGCATCAGCAGACGGTGCCGGTGCTGTGTCTGCAGGTGAGAATGGTAGTTTCGTAGTAGCCTTCGACTTCTTGGCCTGCTTCTGCATCTCAGCAATTCGCCGATTCATTTCCTCGATCTCTTGGAGTTTGCGCTGGTACGCAGTGCCCCCGGGGGTCGTTGCACCAGGAGTTGCAAGTGGCGAAGCTGCAGCGCTTGTGCCCTGTACCGGGAAATTGCGTAGAGGTCCGGGTTTGGTGGCAGGAGTGGGTGGGTTGGCAGCTGGCGCAAGAGAAATGTCTTCACTTTCGTCCATGTCGTCGTCAAGTTCGGATTCCTCTTCATCACTGACATGGATGATTACCGAATCGTCGTTGCTGTCGTATCGGCTCTGGTTGAAAGGATGCCTTGGGGTTGTCCTACCAGATTGCAGAGCACTCGGCACAGGTTTGGGTTCACTGGCAGGTAGATGTGGAGATGAGCGGGCACTAGTCACGTGGCTAGAATTGCTTGCATCGACAGGAGGCTGAGTCGCAACTGGGGCAGGAGCTGCAGGAGCGGCTCCATTCATGAATAGCCCCGGCAAACCGGGGAACTGAGATGTGAAGCCCGCGGCCTGTGTCGATGCAATGGTAGGTTGGGGTGCGCTGATAGGCGGAGAGGACTCTGAGGCTGGCACAGGCTGTTGACGCTGCAGATGATTGTCTACCGGGTCATCGGGAAGCGAATCGAGCTTTGGTTGAGATTGCGGCACACTATTGCTCGTCGGCCTCTCCGCGACTGCAGCTATATTAGACAGCCGGTCGGCTTCATCTTTACGAGCCTGTTCTGTTTTGAGAGCCCGCTCTGCTTTGAGAGCTTCCAGCTTCTTGCGAACCAAGTCTGTCTGGATCATCACTTTCTTTGGAAGTGACGCTGCGGCCGGGATAGGAGGTTGAGCTGCTGGTGGCTCCGCTGGGGCCGAGAGCGATGCCTCGTTCTTCTTGTTCTTTGCAGCTTGTAATTTTGCTAGATATTCAGAACGGTCGACAGGAGCAGATGCTGGCACCTTTGGTGCGGGTGCGCGTTTCGCGGCAGGTTTGGCAGTTGCATCAATCACAGGCGCAGAGACTGGCGTTGCAGCTGCATTTTGAGCCGACCGAGCAGGTGAGAACGCATGTGGTTGTTGCTGTTTCTGAGCAACTTCAGCCGAAGGCACGTTCAGATCAAGCTCTTTGAATAGAACCCTGAGCATCTTTGCATCTCCAATTTCGCGCGCCAGGTCATCGAAGGAGAAGCCAGCGCGATAGGTGGCGAGGACGAATGCCTTTGCAGCATCGTGTTTAGCACGGCGCTGGCGGATAGGAGATTGCGGAGGGGATGAGATTTGATTGCTAGGTCGACGCTCTGGACGCCTGCGATCGTAGCCTTTGGGCTGGCGAGGAGGAGACGGCTGACGTCGCGGGCGCTTGTCATTACCGTTGCGATGCATGCTGCCACTTCGCTTCCTCGGGCCTGTAGGGGGAGGACGGAGGAAATCAGGTTCTGCTTGGGGAGCGACTTCGCCATCCTCCACTTCGCCCTCTTCTTTATCCAACAAATTCATGTCCACATTGTTTTGCGACTTAGCCGCGCCATTTTGCTCTACCGGAGCAGGTACTTGTACAGGAGCGTGAACAGGGTTTTGCGACTGCGGGAGTGGAAAGACGCCAGCTTGTATGAGCTGGCTGATGACAGCGAGTTGTTCGGGAGAAATGTTCTGGAGGACGCTCAGATCGACACCTCCGAGTTGCGCGTTTTGGAGAAAGGCGGCTGCTTGCTGTGCCTGGGCTGCCGGCGGAGGCGCCGCGGGATTTGATGGAGGCATAGCGCTGGCCTGTGTAGGTGGGTTGTGAGGTGGTTGTTGGACAGGAGCGGCGTTGTTCGGAAGGTAGGGGAACGGAAAGTTGTGTGACATGGTGGCGGGCAGGCGCGATTCACATGCGCATCAGACAGAGCTGGCTCGTATGCTGGTCACGCGTCGCCGTGAGAAGGGAAAGCACGTGTGATGTGAATACCTATCCTGTAGGCAGGCTACAGTGAAGTGAAGCAGTCGTGCGCGTTTGTGAGATGGGAGTGGAATCTTTTTCCACCGATGGAATCGATCGCGTCAGCACACACTGCCGCGCGGGAAGTGTGAGAGAGGATTGCACGTGGCGAGCAGTCGTGTCGGAGGCTTGTGCAGAAATGCAGAGACGGTTGTGCCCCATGCAAATGACAGTAATGGTCACGGGTTCTCTCTGCGCGCGTTGCTTCTCACACTCCGTCGCATGTAGAAAGCTGCAATTGGGTGCAGGCGTGTGGTTTGGTCTCATCAGCTCTCCTCCGCAAAACCATCCCATCGCGCCAGCGTAAGCTAGGCTCGCTTAGTGGCTCCAGCCTGGCCAGTGATTCGCTCGGCTGCGGAGAGTTCGCGGGCAGTCGCGGCCTCTGAGGTAGTCCAAATGCAGTACAACGTAAACACAGCGGGAAACATTCGAGACAACACCGTTGCCGAATAATCTCGCCCACTGTTTGGGTCTCAATTGCTGCCCTGTACATATCACCCTGCCCTCCCAGAGGCCTCCGACGATCTCGACTTTCTCGCTGTCCTTGTATGGACGCCTGAACGGGGTCCCCGGATGCGCGCGAACGACGTCACGCGCGACCTAACGAATACTAACATCAGCAACAACACTATAGCGCCGAGGGCGCCAGCTCTCCCCAAAAGATGAGTTCCCAGGCGCAGGGCGGACCGCGTTGGCGGAATGGTCCATTCCAAGGTCGAGAGAGGGAGCCCAACACCCCGTCACCAGGCCCGCCTCCAGGCCATGCGAGGTCAAAGTCAAGCATAATGCAAACACCGCTCTCACCGACTGCACAATTGGGCCATGCTCGAAACCAATCATTGCAAGAATTTGGATCCCCGAACGGAGGTCTAGGCAGGAGCAATTCGAGACGAACTGGCCCCGCGCGAGGTGGCGCTTCTGCAGGCACGTTCGCACCGCAGTTCATCAAACCGGAGAATATGGATGGAACAACAAACGATGTGCGCGTGGTTGAAGGCGAGAATGACCTGTCAGGCAAGCGCTACATTTGGATGCGCGACGATGAGAAGGCATTCGTCAAGGGTTGGGTAGTGGAGGAACTGCCAGGAGGCATGCTCAAGGCACAATGCGAGGATGGATCTGTGAGTCTTTTTTGATGCCTAGCTCCGAGACTTCTGGCTAACGCAGCTTAGCAACGCGATGTTCCCGCCGACAGCGTCGATAAAGTCAACCCAGCCAAATTCGACAAGGCCGACGACATGGCCGAACTCACACACCTGAACGAAGCGAGCGTTGTCCACAACCTCCACCAACGATACCTTGCAGACCTTATCTATACTTACTCTGGCCTGTTCTTGGTGACCGTCAACCCCTACACACCGCTGCCTATCTACGGAAGAGATTATGTCAATATGTACAAAGGACGGCACCGGGAGGACACGAAGCCTCACATCTTCGCTATGGCGGACGAGGCGTTCAGGAATTTGGTCGATGAAGGTGAAAACCAGTCGATTCTGGTCACGGGTGAGTCTGGTGCAGGAAAAACGGAGAACACGAAGAAGGTCATTCAATACCTTGCGGCTGTTGCGACCTCAGACACTCCACGAGCGAAATCAGGAGGCAGGCATCTATCGAATCTTTCCGAGCAGATCTTGCGCGCAAATCCTATACTGGAAGCCTTTGGTAACGCTCAGACTCTGCGAAACCACAACAGTTCACGTTTCGGCAAGTTCATCAGGATTGAGTTCACCCGATCTGGACAAATCGCGGGCGCCTTCATCGACTGGTATCTTCTGGAAAAGAGTAGAGTGGTGAGACTGAGCTCCCAGGAGCGCAACTACCACATTTTCTATCAGCTCCTTTCTGGTGCGGACAAGGAGATGCGCAAAGACTTCCTCTTGGACAACATGGAGGTTGAAGATTTCGAGTATACCAGACGAGGAAACGACACGATTTCTGGCATTTCAGACACAGCAGAATGGAATGCTTTACTAGAAGCGTTCGCTGTCATGAGTTTCTCGGAAAAGGATCAGAAGGCAATCCTCTCAACAATCGCAGGCGTTCTCCACCTTGGTAACATTTCGGTGGTAAAAGAAAGCTTGCGAGGCGACCAGGCTGCTTTGCATTCCGATGCTGAAGATGCAGTCCGCCGGGCTTGCCACTTGCTTGGAATTGATGCTGCGGCCTTTGCTAAGGCATTGCTACACCCTCGGGTCAAGGCCGGCAACGAATGGGTAGAGAAGGTGCAGACGCCCGAGCAAGCACGACTTTCTATTGACGCTCTGGCCAAGGGTATCTACGAGCGAGGCTTCGGCGACCTTGTGACTCGCATCAACCGTCAACTTGATCGAACATCTTCCGGCTCTTACAGCGAAAGCACTTCCTTCATTGGCGTCCTCGATATCGCAGGTTTTGAGATCTTCGAAAACAACAGCTTCGAGCAACTTTGCATCAACTACACCAACGAGAAGCTGCAACAATTCTTCAACCACCACATGTTCGTCTTGGAACAGGAGGAATATGCGCGCGAACAGATCGAGTGGAAGTTTATCGATTTCGGCAGAGATTTGCAACCAACAATCGATCTCATCGAGTTGCCTAATCCCATCGGTATCTTCTCTTGCCTCGACGAAGATTCAGTCATGCCACGAGCCACCGACAAGAGCTTTACTGAAAAGCTGCACTCGCTCTGGGACCGAAAGACGCCGAAGTACAAGAGGTCACTTCTCAGCCAAGGCTTCATGCTTACCCACTACGCTGCAGAGGTTGAGTACTCCACTGAAGGCTGGCTGGAGAAGAACAAAGATCCTCTGAACGACAACATCACCAGGCTTCTTGCCTCATCATCCAACAAACATGTCGCTCAGCTTTTCTCAGACTGCGCGGAGAATGACGATTCGGGCGAAGGCGGTGCGCGCAGCCGAGTCAAGAAAGGGCTATTCAGGACAGTGGCGCAGCGCCACAAAGAGAACCTGTCAACGTTGATGAACCAGCTGCATTCCACTCATCCGCATTTCGTTCGCTGCATTTTGCCCAACCACAAGAAGAAGCCGAAGCAATTCAGCACGCCGCTCGTCCTTGACCAGCTGCGTTGTAATGGTGTGCTTGAGGGTATCAGAATTGCCAGAACAGGATTCCCCAACAGATTGCTCTTTGCCGAATTCCGCGCTCGGTATGAGATTCTCTGCACAAACATGCCCCGTGGTTATCTTGAGGGCCAGGCAGCTTGCAAGATCATGCTGGAGAAGCTCAACCTTGACAAATCCTGGTACCGGGTTGGTCTTACTAAGGTCTTCTTCCGTGCTGGTGTTTTGGCCGAACTCGAAGAGCAAAGAGATACGCTCATCCGAGCTATTGTTCAACGCTTTCAATCAGTCGCTCGTGGTTTCGTTCAGAGACGTCAAGCCAACAAACGCCTCTACCGTGCCGAAGCCACCCGTGTCATCCAACGCAACTTCCAGGTCTATCAACAGATGCAATCGAACCCTTGGTGGCAACTCTTCGTCCGGATGCGCCCTTTGCTTGGTGCAACCCGTCAGTCTCAGGAAGTCAAGAAGCGGGAGGAAGAAATCAAGAAGCTGCAAGAAAAGATGGCTGCCGAGGAGCAAAGCCGTGTCAACATCGAGGAAGAACGCAGAAGGGCCGAGACAGAAGTCCAGCGAATTCAACATACTCTCGAAAGCGAGCGCGCTCTCGCTCTCGACAAGGAAGAAATTTTCCGAAGATTGCAAGATCGGGAGGCTGAGCTCATCGAGAAACTTCAAGGTGCACTTGACGACCAGGAAAGCCTGGAAGGCCAGGTCGACGAGCTTATGGCTGCTCGCAAAGCTGCGGAACACGAGGCCGACGAGCGCTTGAAACAAGTTGAGCAGGCCGGCCAAATCATTAGTCGTCTGGAAACCGAGAAGACTGAGCTCAAAGATCGCATTGCAGAGCTCGACGACCACCTAGTCGAGGTAGAGCGAAGCCGCTCTCAGAGGACCGAGGAGGAAGAGCGTCTGACTCAAGAAATCCGTATGCTGCAAAGCCAACTCAGCCTTCGTGAACGCAAGACTCAGGACCTTGAGGCAAAGCTTCTTGAAAACGACCAAGAAATGGACCTGAAGCTCTCGACCGCGAACAAAGATCTGCAAGGCTCCAAGAAGCAAGTCCGTGACCTGTTGGACGAGAATAGATCCATTCGGCAGCAAATGTCTGACTTGTCGTCTACCTCAGCAAGCTTCGAAGATGTAATTCGTCGCAAAGACAGCGAGCTTGCTATCCTCAAGACAGATATGAAGAAATACCAAGATGACCGCAAACGATTTGAGGAGGAGAAGCACAATCTCACCACTCAGCACAGCAGTGTTCAAAACAGACTACGCTCTGTGCAGGCGGAGATGGAGGCTGTTCGTACACAACATGCGCAGCTGGAACGCGAGGCAGCAGATGCAAGACGTGCGCTCGAAGAGCAGACCTCCGCCAACGAACAGGTTGAGATGCTCGAGGCACAGCTGCATGACATCAAGGGTGAGCTCTTCGAGGCACAGACAGACCTTAGCCGTGAACGTCAATCGAGAGACGACGTCAAACAAATCGCCGAGGCCGAGCTCGCCGACCTGAAGCGTGAGTTTGAGGCTCTCAACGACAGCAAGGTCACCATCGAAAAGGAAATGTACACCCAGTCAGACGTCACCAGACGCGCTACCAGCGCCAGGGAACAGGCCGACCAGGAACGCAAAGAGTACCAGGCAGAGCTGCAAGACCTAAGAAAGAAGTTCATCGATCTTCAAGAAGCCAAGATCGACTGTGAGGCCGAGGTTGAGCGCACTGTCACAAAGCAAGCAAACGAGCGCCAGTCTGTGATGCGGCGTGAATTGGACGAAAAGACCCAACAGGTCGAAGACCTCGAAGGTGACCGTGGGCGCCTCAACGGCGAGGTTCAGCGTCTCAAACAGCTGATCGCCGATTCGGACGCATTCAAGCTGCACCATGACCAAGATAAGCAGCGCCTTGAACGCGAAGTTATTACGATCAAGGGTCGCTTGACTGCTTCGGAGAACGACAACCGCGCCTTGCTCAACAAGGTCCAGCAAAAGAATCTCGACATTGCTCGCTCGAACTCCAAGGCTAGCGACAACCAACGCGTGAGGCTCAACCAAGTCATCGCTGAGAAGACCAAGGCGGACGAGGAGAACAAGAAGCTTCAGCGTCTGCTCAACGATTCACAACTCCAGATCACTTCTCTTGAGAAGCAAAAGGAGAAGTTGACATTGAGCCTCGAGGATCTGAACCACGAGATGGACCGCGAGCACAAGACTACCCGTAACGCCGAGCAGCAGTCTTCTGCTGTCAACCTGCAACTTGGCGAAGCAAACAGGAAGTTGGAGACCGAGAGGCAGCTGCGCACACAAGCGCAGCAGAACACTCGCACGGTACAAGCGTCTCTCGACGATGCCAACAAGGAGCTCACCGAGGCTCGTGAGCACTTGAGACTGTTAGCTAAGGTCTTCGACCCCGAGAATGGAAGCCTGCCCTCGAACCTGGATGGCGCGAAGCCAGATCTGCAGCGCACCATCGATATGGCACAGAAGCTGGAGGCATCTGAGAACGCTCTTCGTCTTGCGACCGATCGGTTTTCTCGTGCGGAGTCGCAACTCGAAAGTCTTCGCTCTCAACACCATGAAGACCTGCAGGAGAATGATTCTCGCCACCAGAACTCGAAGCGTGCTCTGCTTGAAGAGATGAACGCAAGCCAGGTTAATGTCCGGTCTTCGCCATCCAACATCAGACGCGATTGGGAGGCTGGTCGCAACAAGAATTTCTCGCCAGGCGGCGTGCACACTCCTGGCAGCCAACGCCACATTAGCAACAACACCAACGATTCCGCTCGCTCGGATCGCACCGTTGACACTGTTACATATCACCAGCGCATGGATCTTGCTGGTGAGCTAGAGCTGCTCCAGAACCAACTGCAGATGTCCGAAATGAAGAACAGTCATCTGCAGGCCCAAATCGCACGCAGCCCGAACCCGAACGGCAACAACTGGCAAGACGACAGCCCTTCGCTGCGCCGTGTGCAAAAGCTTGAGAAAGAGAACTTCCGTCTGCATGACATGCTTGACGATTCAGCCAAAAAGGTCAGCGCGCTCGAGCAAAGCATTCGCACTGGCCAATTGTCTCTCAAGGAGGTACAAACGAAGAGTCACGAGGAGTTGTACGATTTGATCAACTCTCAAGAGCAGTCGCGCAGGTCTTTGCTCACTGCCCACAATGCTGCAATCGCTGAGCTCGCCGATGCCAAAACCTCTTTTGACGACATCAAGCGCAACAAGGCCGGCGTCGAAGTCGATCTGCGCGACGCCCAGTCCGAGCTCAATGACATTCACTATGAACGTGAACAGGAGGCTGCCAACCATGCTCAGCTTCTGCAAGAGTTCTCTGATTTGCAGATCAAGCTCGACACCGAGGTTTCCAAGCTTGTGGATGTTGAAGACAGCTTAGACATGTATAAGGCACGTTCGGATGAATATTTCGCAAGGCTTGAACAGGCTGAGATTGCGGTCCTCAAGGCCTCTCGCGCTGAGCAGTTTGCGAAATCCCAAGCGAAGGAGGCCGAGGAGACTTGTGCCAGCATCATGTCTGAGCGCAAGCAGATGGACATGGCCGTTGAAGACTTGCAACGCCAGAGCCAGCAGTACGAAGAGAGGATCGAAGATCTGTCTGCTGACCTTGAAGGCGCGCTACAGGCTAAGAAGCGCCTGCAGAACGAGCTCGAAGACTACCGCTCGCAACGTGCCATGGATATCGAGGACAAGGAATCTGGCATGGAACAAACGAGGAAGAAGTACCAATCCGAACTCACTGCACTCACAACCGAGCTTGAGATTGAGCGCGACAACGTACTTCACGTTCGCGGCGAGAACGGCCGCATTCGTGACGAGCTGGAGGAGCTTCGTGCCAAGTGGGATGATGAGGTGCTGAACAGCTCTACTTGGGCGAAGGAGAAGTCTCGACTCGAGGTTGCGCTGCAGAGCATCTCGGACTCTCGTGATGACGCAGTCAACTCGCACAATGAGGCTCAGAGCAAGATCGTCGATCTTCTTGGCCAGGTCCGCCATCTGCGCAGCAATGTTGACGACGTCGCTGCAGAGCGTGATATGCTTGTGACTGAGAAGAAGGGTCTTGAGACCAGACTCGCTGAGGCTGCCGCCAGCTTGGAAGATCTGTCCAGAAGCGGCTCGCCCACAAAGCGTGACGCAGCATTGTCAGATCGTGAGGTTCTTGACCTCAAGTCTAAGCTCGCACACCAAGAAGACGTTGCCTCTGCCGCCGTCGGCAAAATGCGACGTGCGGAGGGTCTGGCTCAGGAGGTTCAGAAAGACATCGCCACCGAGCGTGAAAAAAGTGTGCAGCTGCACAAGGAGAAGGCCGCATTGGAAAAGAGTGTCAAGGACCTTCAGCTCAAGTGCATTGATCTGGAGACTAAGGGCTACTCCAGCGGTAGCCAGGATGTTCGATTCTTGCACGGACGTGTACAAGAGGTAAGTTCCGATGCATCACAATCTCATTTGATCCATACTGACAACATTCACAGCTCGAACAACAGCTCGAAGACTTGGAGAAGAGCCGTACCTCGGAGGCTCGCAGTGTGCGAAATGTTGATCGCACGGTCAAGGATCTCCAGTCGCAGATCGACCGCCGCGAAAAGTCAGCCGCCATGCTCTCTGAGGATCTCTCCAAATCTCGCGACAAGGTCGAACGTCTCCTCCAGACCATCGACGAGCTCCAAGCATCCGACTCTTCAGCTCAACTCACCGCCAAGCGAGCCGAGCGAGAGCTCCGCGAAGAGCGCGAAAAGAGTCTACGCCTTGAGCGCGAGCTCGAAGGCCACCGCGGCGTGCGCGTCGAGCGCGGCAGCATCGCTCGCAGCGAACGCATCGCCGCTCTCAGCGACTACGGCGGCGGCAGCAGACGGGCCAGCTCGGTGCGGCCAGCCAGCGTGGTCGGCGACGTGAAAATCGAAGTTCCAGCACGACAAAGCAGTTTGACGAAGGGTTTTTTGTAGATCGGGCGCGTGAGGTGTATACGGGCATAGCAGACGGAGTTAAAGCTGGCGTTTCTGATTTCGTCGATTCCTGGGAAGGGGACAGGGGCGACAGGGCTCCTGGGTATATACGGGTGCGGGCGCTGAAGAGTGAGGCGTTCCTGTGAGACCATCTTTCACTTCTTCCTTTGGGCGGGCTTTCTGTTTTCTTTTTTGTGATTGGGAATTGGGTCTGCCTTAAAGTCTTTTTTTGGGAATTGGGATTTATTTGTGGGTTTCTTGTCTTTTTTGATGGGTTTATTGGGTCACTGGTTGGGTGTTTTTATTGGGCTTGATTTAATTGAGATGGGAGATGGTGAGAAGGAGAGGGAGATATGGTGGTCAGTAAGGTGCTGTATATGATACAGTGAAGGATTTCGTCTCGTCGAGTTGGCTTTTTCTTCCTCGCTTGCAGATAATATCTTAGAGTTAATCATAGTCTTTGAATACTCTAATTGTTCTAGACGGATAGTCGCATCTAATCCGGTTGCATTTACATATTATACTACCGCTGTGTAAGCAAGGTTTCCATAGGTGAAGTCCGCCGCTGAGCCGAGACACAGAGCGATGTCATGGAATGCCGATCATCGCCATCCCTCCACACCCGCCTCCCAAGCCATCGAGAGCATAACCCCATAACCCGCCAACATGCTCACAGGCCCTATTTAGATAGCTTCTCCTCACCATTACAAGTACGTATATGCACCCCGCAGACTCGCCGGGCATCCTGCAGCACGGCACGTCTGAACGAGCAACGTGCCGTTGTACGAAGTGCTTGGTATAAGAAGGTGAGCCTCGCTCCTTGGGACATTCGAGAGGGTTCGAAGGAACAGAGTGATCAGAGCTGACTGCATTGAAAGACAAAACACCGCAAAGACCATTTTGCCATCATGGCGGACCAACAGAACGCGGACATCGTCTACAATGCGCAGCTCGTAAGATACTTTGACGCTTTATTCTCCCTTCATTACGCTGAGTACGGAACCCAGGACGCTTTCACCCTTTATCATCTCGTTCAAGAAGAGGCAGGAAAGTCTTCTTCCATCAGTGGCGGGCCTGTTCTGCCAGCTTTGGGTCATGCTATTGCCGGCTCGGCCGCCACTGCTGCGACCAAGTTGCTGCTGTATCCACTTGACCTCGTGATCACACGCCTGCAAGTTCAGAAGCAACTCTCGGGACCTAAGGAGGCACCCTCAGCGGCCAAGGATGGCGATGCAGAGTATGAGAATCTTTTCGATGCGGCGAGGAAAATTTACGACTCTGAGGGGGGTTTGAAAGCTTTCTATACTGGTTTGGGTCCGGATGTTCTCAAGGGTCTGGGAGATTCGTTCCTGTTCTTCCTGGTTTATAATTTCTTGCGTCAACGCGAGACGAAGAAGTTCAGCAACAATTTACCTGTCACTCGAGAGCTGGGAATTGGAATCGCTGCTGGGTCATTGTCGCGATTTGTCACTACGCCTTTGCAAAATATCATCACTCGCCAGCAAACGGCTGCTCTCATCGCTGCTCGGGATCCAACTTCGACAACAACCCCTGCTCAGAGTAGTGGCTTGTCAGTCAAGGATATAGCTCTGCAGATTCGCTCAGAGCGTGGGTTGAAAGGCTTCTGGGCAGGCTACAGTGCCAGCGTTGTCCTCACACTCAACCCTGCCATCACATTCGCCATAGACAATCTCATCCACAGCCTGATACCAAAAGCCAAACGAGACAACCCCAGCCCCCAACTCACCTTCCTCATCGCCGCCACAAGCAAAGCAATCGCAACAGCAATCACCTACCCCGTCAGCCTAGCCAAATCCCGCGCCCAAGTAAGCGCACCAGCCGCACCACAAGACACCTCAATCCCAGAGAAAACCGACTCCCCCCTCCCAAAACCCCTCGACCAACCGCGACTCCACTCCACCCCCACCCGCCGCAAACTCACGCACAACCTCAAAAAACTCCTCCACCTCCTCTCCGCCCAATACGCCATCCTCCTCTCCCTCCGCAAAGTCTACCACTCCGAAGGCCTCGCGGGCCTCTACTCTGGCCTGGAAGCGGAGGTTCTCAAGGGATTCCTCAGCCATGGTTTGACGATGGTGATGAAAGATCGCGTGCACGTGGGGGTCATTCAGTTGTATTATGTGCTGCTGAAGTTGACGCGGAGGTGGCCGGCCGAGCTGCAGAAGGTGCAGGATAGTGCTGCCCATGCGCTGGAGGATGTGAAGGAGAAGGCGCAGGTTGGCGCTGCGCATGTGGCGGAGGATGTTAGGGAGAGGGCGGGGAGTGTTGCTGCTGGGGGGAGGGAGGTTGTTTGGGGGAAGAAGGACTGAGGAGGTTTGTTTAATTTTGTTCTGTTTGTTTCATTGGGTTGTCTATCATTTGCAAAGAGCGATTTGTTCAGAAATTTGTCGGACAAGGGTTTTTCCTTTCGCCATCTCTATCTCTGCTGTCTCTCCCGTAACGAGTTTCCGTTCATGATGATTTTCAATATCAAGCTTTTCCTGGATCACTGTCTCGCCTCCTCCAGTGCAGAGAGCCAAAGAACCTCATTCCAGCTCGTGACGAACATTGCCCGCAACACCAGGCAAAAGCTGCTCACGAGCAGCAGTCCTTTCCATCGCAACAAGCACCGCCTGACGTCCCTGCCCGTCCATACCAGACAAAACACCAATGACAAACAATTCCACAGCCCTCAGCACCCCATTCCTCTCCGTCAAAGCCTCAATCTCCCCTTGTTGCTCCGCGACAATACCCAGCAAGTCCTCCTCCCTCCTCAAAAGCCCGCGAACACGCCTAGTGAGTTCTTTGATCTCGACTCTGAGTCTCCTTTTCGATGTGCCGAGCGAAGCTTTGAGGCTTTGCACTTCGGCGCGAAGAGCGGTGTTGGTTGAGGTCATGTCGGCTGTACGTTCGAGGCGGAGGTGGAGGAGCTGGTTTTGGTTCGTGAGAGTGCCATTCTCTCTTTGAGCTCTGTCGAGGGCTTCGCGGAGAGCGAGGATGTGGTGTTTTTGATTGGTGACTAGGGTGCGGAGACTGGGATGGATGTTGGGTTCGGAGGCGCGACGGTGGATGTGTTCGAGGTTTTCGAGGGAGCGCGAGGTGGGTTCTGGGTTCAGGTCGAAGGCGTGGATGTTGGGGAGGAGGTGGTAGTGGTGTTGGAATGTGGATACGTCTGGAGAGCTGATTTGACGTCTGACTTCGGGTTCGTTGGTGGTGAAGGGGTTGGTGAGCTTTTCGACGAACTTGGAGGCTGAGGCGCGGATACGCTTGCGCAGAATGCGGGTGATTGATTCTACCATTTTGATGCTTGTTGGGTTTGGTAGTTGGTGTGGTTGGTGCGGTTTATGTTGAGAGGGCTGGCGTTCTGTTCATATAGGGAATGGGCATGTAAAGTGGTAAAAAATGCTTGAGACATGCATGCATGGCATCTGGCTTGCTTGTCGTTGTTGCAAAAGGATTGTGGTATAAGTCCAAGACTTACATTTGCAAATGTATCAACGTGGATAGGTGCATGCTTTAGAGACAAGCAAACAAGTGGTAAAGAGGGCGGGATGGTTGTTTAGGCACAATTACTTTTGTATGGCATGGTATGGACGAACCACCCTGCGAGAGATCCGCGTAAATGTAGGTGTCTTTTGTACAATGATGGTACTTATCGTGTCTTCCTTGCCCATCCAAAATCCATCACTACTGGTTGAAGTGTCTTCGCCCGTCTCACGTTGTTGATTCGCCTCATGGCGAAGAGAACTCGGCTCTCCGCTTCCAGCCACATCAATGCCTTCCTCTTTTCCACGCTCAGATGATCATGTGTTTCTGCCTCAATTGCTGGCAATGTGTCCATGACCTCATGAACTAGTTGTCGGTCGGCCGAGATGCCTTGTTGCGTAGGCAGTGCTTTGAGGCCCGCGTGTGTTGGTAGCCAGCCTTGCGCTACATTGATGTAGTTCAGATTCTTCCATGTATCCGTGAACACGGAGAGTGTACTTGAGCTGTGAGAGGACCACTCGTCGTCATCGGGAGCAGCATTGGCGGGTAGTTCAGGGATAGACGCAAGTAAGGCCAGTGCTGGAGCCCATGGTGTGCATCCTTCCAGATCAAGCCACTGGAGTCGCAAAAGGTGTATGCTCAGTTGTCTAAGCAGCGACGCAGGCTCGTTGAGATCCTGATCCAGTGTAGAGTATATGTGAGACCCACCTGCAGTGACATCTGGGCCATGTTGACTGGAGACGGTGGCGGTTGCCAGGTTTGGTGTGAGAGTCGGCCTTGGCCAGTAAGCCAGGGACAGATGCGTAAGATGGGGTGTGTGCTTGCTGAATGTCAGGAGATCCCGCCACAAGACTGTTGGGGGTGGATGTGACAGCGATAAGTGCGTGAGATGCGAGAATCGTGAAGGAAAGAGTCCAGTGTCCAAGAAAGTTTCCCGAGAATCTTCATCTTCCCATGAATCCGCAACATCATCTGTTGTTGTCTCTTCTAGCTTCGGGTGATCTACTCGGAAACACTTTGTCAAACGTGGTAAGGTCAACGTTGCGTGGCCGACGAGACCTGATAGGTCTAGAGATGTGACTTTCTCCGAGCCTTGTGTCAGTGCCTCGAATGCTTCGATGGTGATGACCGGACCATAGATACATATGTAAGAAAGCAAACGCAATCTCACTTGCACAGCGAACTCGGCCAGAGTTGGATAATCCTCTTCATCCAACATGTCCCACTGACTTGCGACAGTCTTAAGGGCATGATGGGTCAGCGTACTGGCCCCGAAGCCTGCAGTCTGGTGTTGACTTGCGTTTTCCAGTCCTGTAGCTTGAGCGAATCTCCCGACATCTCGAGGTTTGGATCGTTCGATGATGTTAGTAGCGGTGCTTCTTCCCTTTCGCCGTCCCCTATAAGACAACGTCGACGTCCATCTGCCACTTCCCAACGCAGTCCAAGACTTCGGAGGTGCCGGTCCAGGCGTCCTAAGCCTGTCGCGCGCTCTTACACCTGCTCGGGCTCTTGGTGGTGCGCTTTCTGGCACGCCCAGGATTCCGCGGAGCTGTGGCGGAATAGATCTCTGGCTGACAAGTTCGGCGATCTCACGCTTTTTGATCGCTGCATCCGGTCCTTCGATCTTGCGAAGCTCGCTGAGTTTCTCGTTCACTGTTGACGAAGAGCCATCATCTCGAGTTGTAGCCGCGTTGGGGTTCGCTGACGACGGTCCTTGACGCTGCTTGAAGTTGAAGGTGCGCTTTTTGGGCATCCAGGTAGAAGTTAAGGCAGTTCACTACTGGTCGCAAGGAAAGAATTTAGTCGATACACGGACGGATATATATATTTATCAAATGTTGTGTTGCTATTTGTGGCGAAAGCAATTGATGAGTCGCAGTGACACCACGTCTTGGCAGCAACTTTCAGGTGATGAGGCAGTGCGAATGGAGGGAAACGCCGTTGGAGATGACCAAGCAAGCGCGTGCGCAAACTCCATTCCAACGGCTGATTCGCTTTCTATGTTAAGTCCGCAGTATGTAGAACATTTGTTCACGGCCGTAAAATACGGCAGCAATCATATAATATGTCAACTATCACTATCCGCCCACCGACGTTTTCTACAGCTGCAGCCCCGGCTGACTTCCCTCTGCCAACTATAACATGGCTCTCGGAGACCTGGCACGTCACCCACTCCAGCCTGCCAATGTGGAAGTCCAAACGGAATGTCCAGATTAAATACACGCCTCTTCCGTCCTCTGACAGTAATCCTCCGGCCAACTCTACGGACCGTCTTGATGATCTCGTCACATACCAGTCACTATCGAGCACCAAACTGCACAAAGTCGAAGGCATAGACACCCCCAGCAGACAAGGCACGGGAGAGTGGGACTGGAGGGGCTGTGGTTGGCTCAAGATTGCAAGCAGTCACTGGGAAGTACTTGGTTGGGGCGAAGAAGAAGGCACCGATAACAAATGGGTTGTGACCTGCTTTGCAAAGACGTTATTCACACCTGCTGGCGTGGACTTGTACTCGCTGGATAACAGAGGCCTCCAAGCCGAGACTGTCGCAATGATAAAACAAAGGCTGACAGAATTAGAGGACACGGATATCAGGAAGATGGCAGGAGATTTGTTCGAGGTGAAGATTGACAATGCTAGGGATGGAGAGTAATTTCATTTAAGTCATACCCAGATATAGATTCGGGCGAGAACAGAGAATACGACTAAACAAGCTTAAGCTTCGACTTCACTTACTGGTTGGTTATCGCTATAGTGAACCTGCACTTTCTATTAACAGGCCGGATTTTGCCTGCTCACAAATGATACTCTGACTGTCTGTCACGCCGCGCTCCCATGCTGATGTACCGGGATACTTTGATATCTGCAATGGGCCAGGATCAGTTGGGTCACGATGGTGTCATGTTCATTTTCAGCTCGCGAGACTGTTTGCGGGACCAACACCACGAGCAGCCATACCTCTTGATTGGACAAATAATGGCTGCCGGAGACTCGTGCAGTGAACGACTGAGTTTACGACAATTTGTGCGGACAAAAGAAACCTTGCATCATATTTGAGTGCGCCCGTTGCTGCCAGGGTATGGTGATACAGCTCGTTTTCGACCCTCTAGCATATATACACTACGCTGACCTGTCATCCTCCGTCTGGTCCAGCCGTTGTCTCCTGTTTCTTTTTGCGATCCGCTTAGTACCAGGTCTTGTGGCCAAGGACCATGCGGCACATCATGTAGAGGCAGGCTGCGAATCGGTCAGTCGGTGGAACGTCTCTGCCTTTAAGTCATGATAGACATACCAGAGGAGGTAGCGATCATGGTGGCGTAGTAAGGGTAAAGCATGAGCTTCGCGCGAGGGCCCTATCATAGCCATATCAGCATACCGCTCAAGACCATTGTTCCGGTGTCCTCCGCGCGGGTAGAAAACAGTTACTCCAAACTGTTGGTGTCCCCGCGCGTGTTCGTCTCTTAACCCACCTTCTGCCACTGCCTCAGACCGTCGTGGGTCTGGTGAAGCTTCTGCCACGCCGGAACATTGTTGCGGCGGTAGAGACCAGGGAAGTTGATGCTGCACGCCCTGTTAGCATGTATAACTCCATTCTTCATGCGCGCGGGCGCGGTCGTAGGCCCAGCGACACGTTTCGCATGAGATCAAGGGTGACATACCCGGCACGGCGAGCGATAGTGGGACGCATTTTGGTGGAGGTGAGGTTTTTCGAGGAGGTGGTTCAGACGCAATGGCTAGGTGCAGTGGTTCGAGAGGTTCAGGGCGATGTTGGAGTGAGAGCTTCGGACCTTGCCGCTCGGCAAACCTCCCCGCAATCGCCAATCGGGGCTTCACGTCCCAGCTTCCGCCCAAGGGCGCTCCCCAAAAGTTCTATGGAGATGTTAGGACGATTGAACGGTGTTGAGAATAAGGATTCCGCCCTGGACGGCACCAGACTGGACATATGCAATGGCACCTGATCGAGGAGGAGGCCTGAGCAGTGCTGCGCAATGGGTGCGCGATTCGACAAATGGCTCGCTCGGCCATCAACAATACACTTCTTGCGCCAGCTCGTAGGCCCTGAGCATGCCGCAGCACCGACAAAACGAGCTCGTTATGCAACATCGTCCAAAATCTCTACTAGACCTCATTCGACCAGCCAGGCACCAGTGAGACGTCCACAATATACGAAATCCCACGGAAAGAGCTATAATGCACAAGCTAGCGCAGACCTGGAGACATTTCAAGAGCAAAGACGGCGCGTTGCGAAAGAGCTGAGACTACACATACCAGACCAATATCACGATCCACGCACTTCACCACAGCATCAAGTGCCAGAGTTGTCCGGTTATTCGAATCTGCTTTATGCAGAGACTCGCGTTCGCGATATCTCATCGGCTCGAGGTCTGCTTATTGACCTACCGGAGAATCTGCATAACCTGGAAGCGTGGCGCCAGATTTTAAAGTTCAGAGAACGAGCAGATGGATTCAACGGCGTTCTTGACGTGTGGAAAGGAATGCGAAAAAGAGGCGTCGACCTACCCGTGAAGGGCGAATATGCGGCCACGTTCTGGACCATCTTTCTGCACGCTGCTATAGTCCAGGAACGACATGCAAACCATAAGGCTCTCCTACAAGAGGTGTATACACATGCGGAAGAGCTCAAGACTCTGGGACGCGGACATTACCGATTCTTTCACAAGATACTTCTCGGACGTTTCCTTCGTGTGGCACCACGCGGACATAGCCAAATTGGACCAGAGTACGATTGGCACATTCGATCACGCGAAAATGGTCTTTGTGCGCAGCAGTCGTTGGCAGAAGTTGTGTTGGATGTTCTGAAGAGCTCAAGGCCACACCTTGCCTTCAGTCGATTTAGGAAAATGTACATGGTTGATGGAGAGCGCGACCTATACGATTTGTGCATGCCTTTGGTCCTTTTGCACTCAGAAGGCGATAAGGGCAAAGCCATCATTGCCTGGCACAACTTTTTTGTTAAACACGATGACCGGCCGGGCCCAGAGCTGGCCGCTAGTCGATCCATTCAATACCTACTTGGTGTAGACGACACCCAAGATGGGTCTTCACTTCCAGACCGATTTGAGGAAAGCGAATTGGCCCGTCTGCTTTCTGCTGATCGAGCTACCGCGGCACGGTCGCTCTTCCCGTCGCTTTCAAGGTCTTCAATGAACAGCTTGGTTGGCGATGTATACGGCATCAAGCCGAAAGCTATCAGCGACAAGTTCTGCGCCCGCATGTTCGCTACACAAACCTTCTCGCTTGAGACAATTATTCGAGGTATTGCGATGCTTGGTACTGAGGCATTAGGGCCCGAGGCTCTACGCGAGTTGGCTATTCGAGCGGGCTCGCCAGAGGAATTCAAAAACAGGCTTGCCGATGTCAGGGATTCCGGAATGCAACTTGTACCTTCGATATACACTCGGCTTCTTGAAAGGGTCGCAAACATCTCACACGACGAGTTGTTCCAGACTCTCTTAGAAAGCGATCAACACCCCGAAAGCTACGATGACCAGCACGTACAAGAGAGCCTACTTGCCGACTTTTTGAGAACCGAGAGATGGTCTCAGGCATACTTGACACTGATGGCTTTGTCTCAAGCGGATCGTTCGATGGCCAGTCGAGCCTGGAATCGACTTCTACAACACCATGTCAAGGCACGAGACTACTCTCAAATTGTTCGTGTTTTCGACCATATATTCTCAGAGCAGCTGGTGCTATCACGCAGAAGTCTGAATTTCATGCTCAAGTACCTGCTAGCTACTCGCCTTCCAGGCAAAATGCCAGTAGTCTCGGACAAAGCACCCGTCGGAGCTTTCAGGTCCCTTGATTTCGTAGTAAATGCGCATATCTATGCAGCGGCGCGAGGTGCAGATGTTGAGTATTCTCGATGGATCGAGTTCCTCAAGCGTTACGGCATGTCTGGCAAGATGGAAGAAGTCGCAAATTTGACTATTTGGCTTGCCAACAATTGCCCCTCGCGGTTGGAAACAAGCTATGTTCGGCGCGAAGGGCTTGTCAGGCGCAAGAAACAAAAAATGCCTGCACGGAGCACCATCTTCAATCCTATCATGCTGAGGGCGATAGTCATCTGGGGATTTCGCAATGCTGGCAACCGGGATGCACTCCAATCGCCTCTAAAGATGGCCACAACAGCAGAACAGAACCCTGCAACGACACTCGCCGAAATCAAGCATGTCGAATTGTGGGCTCAGGGCCTGTCGATACTCTCCCAATTGAAGCGACATGGTGTCCAGATCCAAACGAGCAATATCCGGCGCGCCTTAGAAGAAGTCTTGTGGATTTGGTTTGGTCCTGGATTGTCGAAACGCAATATCAACATGCAAAACGTTCGGCGCAACGAACTGTCACTTGCACATTATTTGATCCACGCAAATCAGATATGGGACGAGCCTTTGTTTGATCTTGACCCACATCTATTTGACGATACACGGAGCAACGAGACGGAACTACTCTGCGCAGTCTTCGGTCATGCGCGCCGTGTAGACCAAAAAAGTGGAACATGGGTTGATGTAGAGGCTTGGGCTACTGCTAAGGCGGAAGGCATGTGGCGACCAAACTTCCCAAACAGACAAGCACGACATGACCGCAACGAATACATCCCGGCCCAATTCAGGTTTGTGGATAATTTACCCCGACAAGAAAGGAGAGTCATGCGCGTGAACCGTGTACGACGGGAGCGAGTCGTCGCTCCTCCTGAGGATAATGCCCTCATTCCTCCACAGCATCCACCGCCCGTTGCTCAGCCATTGAATTTGCATCCGCAATCCAATCTGCCACATACTCCGGAACAACCTTGACCTTGTTGTTCGCATCTTCAATCGGCTCGCCTAGCATTTGATAGGCGGGCACAACGCCAATCCACGTTTTGCCCGACAACTCCGCGTCTTGGAGATCAGACTTCTCATCGCCCGGCCCGCCAGTCCGTACCTTAGCAGACGCAGTCTCAATCCGTATCTTCAAGATCCCGGTCGCTGTGATCTCAGACCTCGACGGAGGATTCCGGCTGTTCTCCCATCGATGCGGCATTGTGTCGTTCGTGATCAAACGCATCGCCCACAGCACTTCTTCGGGATCTTCCACAACACTGCCGTAGCCAAAGATCACCGCACAGCGGTAGTTGCAGTCGTTGTGGAACGGCGCCAGGCTGAGCACATAGCCATCGAGAATCGTGGCCGCAACGCAGAGCGGCGCCTCGCCGCCTGAAGTTATCTTGAAGAGACGCGCAACGTTGGAGCCGTGCACGTAAATGTGTGGCTCCTCGTCTCGCTTGTATGTGTCGATGGCACCGAGCATGGGCAGGATGGTTGGGAATTGTGGGCCGTCTGTTGCAGGGGCGTTGAAAGATACGTTTAGGATCGGGCATTCGGATATGATGCTCTGGATGAGTTTGTGGTCATAGTTGGCTGGTAATCATAGCTTTTGGTCAGCATTCGGGGCTTTGTCTTGATGCATTATGCATTATGGATTTTGAGATGTATTATTATGTAGATGTATGATCTAGTAGTGTAGAATAGCTCGAACGTACCACGTTGGTTATATCTGTTCACTTTGTTGAGTCCGTTGGCTGCGTATTGGGCCATTCTGTCGACAAAGGTTGTCGGTTTCTGGTCCTGTCACTACAGTATCTTCTTGACTTCTTCTCTCGCCGTTGCAGCTGCTCTGTTATATCGCTGGCGGTCCAAAACTGTATTGCGGTAGGGCGTGAAGATTCCTTGAACGATCAAGTGATTGCACCACGCGGTCATTCCGTATCTGATATCAAAGCACTCCTCGACAGGGAAAATGATAGTGCTCGCATGGTTTCGCATAGAACTGCTCTATCAAGCCATGATTATCGGTCGTGCCTGCAGGCTGACCATGCGTTACTACGTTCGTGAGGTGGCAGCTCTCGCATACCCCGCAGAGTTTATCTGCATGCGTGGTATTAGGGTTATGGGTAGGTTTAGAGGAGGGCTGGGAGACGCGTCGTATCCCGAGGAGACAAGTCACTTTAGCACGATGATCGTGAATGATCGGGTGTGGGATGAATATGCCACTATAATGGTGCTACACTCGACGTTGTTCACTTATCGTGAAACTCCGCGTTGGCCAGGAAGCTCATATCCATACCTAGTCTGCCTCCACTTTCCCTCTCAAGACGAAGTATCGTTATACCCGATTCCCAAGCCAACAGGGCAATTCGGCACGTCAGCTTGCCAGCTTTCCGCAGTCTGAGCGTATATTGGTAGATACGAGTTGGTTGTGAAATCCTCCGACAAATAGAACTGCACATCATCCTCCGAGTATTTGCCGCCCAGTTCGGTAAGAACCTGGAGCACGTCTTCTAGGATAAAGTCGATAATGATCAGGTCGACCGTTTCGGGCAAAGAACCATCATCTGGGAACGTGGCGTTGGCAGCAAAGAATTGAGGATTCTTGTACGATGGTATGGCGCTGTGGATGGTGTCGTCGCCATCTTCGCCGAAATCGTCCTTGGTCACGTAGCCGGGTGCGACTCCAGTGTTTTGGCGGCGTACGATGCGGCCGAGAGATCGCTTTTGCTTGTCGTGGGTTTGGAACAGCCCTGGATCGGTACATCCATCGCCGCTCTGAGAGAGAGAAGGGTTGTAGAAACCGAAGTCTTGAGATGAGAGAGAGCGTTTAGCGAAGAAGCTACCGTTGTTGAGGATGTCGAGGACATTGCCTGCTAGCTCGTAGGGTACATCCGGGATGTACTGGAATGCGTTGTCGAAAGGGGATACAATAAAGCTGTCGTCGTAAGTGAAAGGGCCCTTGGGCAGGTCGAAGCGAACACTGCCGGTGTTCAGGATGAGAACGCGGGCATTATCCTTCCTAGTCTCGTTCACCACAACGGCCGAGAGTGCTTGCTGGAGTAGAGAGTAGATACTCCCGTTTGAGAGGAATGGCGCACAAGTGACACACCAGGTCTGCGGGGCACATCCATAGAGGCCTGTCAGGTTGAGATCCTTGCGAATGTCGAAGATGTCGCTGGTGATATTACGACCCTTGAGCGTGTCAAAAGCTTTGGTTTGACTCCCGGAGGCATGGTACTCGAA
This sequence comes from Cladosporium sp. MBC 237, assembly GCA_030772445.1. NCBI lineage: Eukaryota > Fungi > Ascomycota > Dothideomycetes > Cladosporiales > Cladosporiaceae > Cladosporium > Cladosporium sp. MBC 237. The sequence continues at coordinate 137,009 of JAPHCH010000031.1, read as the reverse complement.
TGTTAGTCGGTTCCAATCCAGGTAGCGCCGAGAATATAGCAAAGTTGATGAATTAGCTGAGCCTGACGGCGTAGTCGATGGGTCACTTGTTGAGTTGATTGCCCTTCGAGCTGGGTTTGCTACTCCTGTGGGATTGCTAGCTCCAGTATAAGCATCGCTCTCTACGCCACTCATGGAGAGCCAGCCTAGGGTTTCGCAGTAACGTCCAGAGCCTAAGGCCGTTGACTTCTCGTCATAGATAGCAAAGTCTCTGATATGATTGTGCCCGCCAAAGATCTGGATTGGGGTGTCTGGTCTGACTGCGCGAATCGCTTCATGGACTGTAGCAAAGGTAGAAGTTTCCACAGTGGGCCTAGCGGGGTTGTGGCCGATTAGCAGGTAGAGGTCGACAGGTTCATCGCAGTGCAGGGCATCTTGGAACCACGTCTGGTTCACCATCTCAGAAGCTGGGATGACTTTACTGGCGTTGCTGTTGCCGGTGAAGTTGAACAGCACGCCAAAAGCCATGATTCGCAAGCCATGATCAGTCGTGAAATACCTATGAGTGACGCCGAGATATTCGAATTCAGATGTGGCAGGGTTGAGCACCTGGACGTTAGAGGACACATATCGGTCGCCGTATCTCTTGCTGAAATTGTAGAAATGCTCATATGTGATCTCAGCTTCGTAAAGCTCATGGTTTCCTGGGGTGAGTACGTCGTACTCGATTTCCTGCATGATATGTCAGTGCGTGAAGATGTCGTTCCTGTGGGAGCCATTCACCTCAAAAAGCCTATTGCTTTCCACACCATTGGGATCGGTTGCATCACTCAATCCAGCACCGTCATGAAGGTCCTGTTACAAGCTCATTAGTATAGTTTGCATTTTGATAGATCGAACCGCATACACCGGAGTCTACAAGCAACAAATCCACGTTGTACGCCTTGGCTTTCGCTCGCATATGTTTCACGAATGAAGCATAGTCTCCCCAATCCGCGCCGTAGTTCTGTTCTTTGAGATGGCCTTCCTGTTTCTAATCAGCACCATGCCACAATGGTGGCTTACCGACAGAACATACCAACCACCCTATCAACAGTCAGTTCCCATCTCTGTTCAGATCGGCTTGAAGGACATACCATGAGTGTCTGTCGTGTGCAAGAAGTTGAGTTGGCCCCACTCTAGATGAGCCCGTGGCTGTGAAGTCGCATTGAGCGCCTCGGGTTGCATTCGGCGTACATTTCTGGTGAGGACGAAATCCCTCTCTGGATGCTCGCAAGTCTCACACGCGTATGCTGGGCTGCTCAAGCCAGTCATAGCAACGGTGAAGGAAAGCCAATTCATGTTTACCATCATTGCTCACGTCGTCGGGCGGCAGGTTGATCTGACTGTGAGTCAATATGGCAGTAAGACAGGTGAGATCTATAGTACAATGCTTCCAAATCCGTCGTGTGTGCACACTTACGTGAGCGGCTCTTACGGCATTGGTGGCTGGACGAAATGTGTTAGATAGCTTTGGCTAAACGGCAAAGGCGGAGTTATGAGATGGGATCGAAATTATCTGTGCCCTCTGATCTAATGCACGTAGACCATTGACTCTGAATATGGTGACGGACGAAGTGGAGTCCTCGTCCCAATGCCCCAGAAGGATTATGGGTGGAGGTGGTGATCGTCCCGATTTTGCCGCAAGCTTGTTCAGCTTGGGGCAAGCTTGTTTCCTTGTTTCTTGCACGACGATAGGTCGTACCAACCTTATCGCTTTCCACAGCGGTGACATATTTGCACTCCGTCATGATAGATAGAGACTCACTCGGTCAAATCCCCGAAGAGGTTTTAACAGATTATTGATACTATCCTGGACTCATGACCTGCTCCGCGAAAGCATTGCTTTTCTACCCGCTCCTTCAGGCCGGGTGCTGCATACGATATAACACGTCAGACGAACAAATCGCTGAAGAAGCCATCGCTACTTTTTGGATTTCATCGCAAGCTGGGAGGGGGGCACGCCATTGAGACGATAGCAACCCCGTCGAAACAAGAGGACGGTGCAATCATGAAGATAATGACAACAAAGGCGAATCAGTTCCATTTCAAGCCAACCGGCAGGCGCCTCTGATCTCCGCTATTTACGCGCCATAAATGATTAGGAAGACTGCGAACACCACATAATAGGAAGTAATTGCTACAAATAGCTCTCTCCGCGTCATGTTCGCCAGGCTCGTCATGGCCAAGGTGAAAAGAACCGTGCAGGACTCTAGAATGCCTATCTCCCGTAGAGTTGACCCTTCTTGACCGAGAATGAAGGTAGCGACCAGCACAGCCAAGCAAAACGCGGATATTTGGATCCGCAGCGACTTAAGGTCCAGACAAAGTAGAAGGCATGCTAATAGGCCGACGGTAGGCGTGAAGAGCACGAATATACGTATCTCTTCAGGAATCATTTCCAGCTGGACGATGCGGAGCACTTCGTGTATCTTATCCGCGCAAAAAGGATACACCAAAACAGTGACTAAGCCAGTGACCATCATTATGGCGACCACAAACACACCCTTGAGGTTCTTACCTGGTCTTATCACTGACTTTGGGTTTCCAGGGACCACAAGTGGCAAGTTGCCATTTGCAGAGGAGCAACCGAGAGCTCTCCAGCCGTTGTCGTAAGTCGAGTGCCGTGCTAAGGCGACCAAGCTCTTCCATCTTCTGACCACTTCTTTCGGGTCTCGGATCGATTTTCTGGAGGACTCAATTAAGGGCGCTGGAGCTGGAACAATCACGCCTGACCCTTGTTTTCCAGCCGCGACAGCTGGGATTCGGACTTCTGATCCGTCTCTGCTCTTCTCAATCGTTGCTATGGCTGCATCGTCAACCAGGGTAGATGTGCTTCGGCTAGGCGAGGATTGCCTCTCTTCGACCTGCTTACTCGTGGTACTGGCTATGTCGAGCGGACTGACATCTTCTGATGTGGGCCTGGAGGGTCGGACGTCTTGGATGAAGGTTGATGCCATCTCGAGAGTCTCTTGACTAGAGTGGGCTTGCACAGCTGAGCTTCCAGTCTTTTCTTGAGAGTCACTCGGTTCAGCTGTGTCCATGAGATCGGCCTCGAGCTCTGCATGAAGCTCCCCTTCACCACTTTGAGGGAACTCGGCTGTGTCGGAGACACCTGGTAGGAAACCAACCCCCTTTCGGGCTTCATGCAGTGGTGCGTTAGGAAAGCGTGATGTGAGAAGCGCGTCTGTGTGCTCCTGTTCCGCCAGGGCGCCTTGGAACAGGCGTTCTAGCACTTTGGTCTGTGCCTCTGGCTGCTCCAAGTTCGTTCTACTCCATCGAACGAGACGTCTTAGCGCTAGTAGAAGTACTGTGCCGAATACCATAACTCCGACAAGCCGTATCCCCCAAACACTATGCTCATGCATGACCTTAATCATTCTCTTCCTGATTGGGGGCGGCAGCGGCGGCTGGCGAAGTGTCTCATTGCAAGCCGCCGTCTGTGGCAGGGCAGCCTCGAGCTCACTCTTGCAGGCCTCGCGGAAGTCGTTTTTTGCCGTCCAGATAGCGAGTCGCAGCATCGGGATGCCGTAGTATACTGCTACTACCAGACCAGCGAGCGTGAGGCCGACGCCTATCCATGTTGCGATGGATATGTGTGAGAGGCGATTTAGTCTCTTTGAGCTGGTGAGTTGCTTTGGTATAGTCGTCGGTGTAGGTGGCGTTGATGGGCGCGATGGGGGAGATGGAGGTGCTGTGGATGTGGGTTTAGGCGGTATGGTCGGTTGCTGGGAGTGCGGTTTTGTTGGTGTTGTTGCAGTAGTGGTACTGGATAGTGTGCTGACTCCAGATGACGATGAGGTTGGAGGGGTGGACTGTGAAGGACCGTTCGTTGAGGTGTCCGCTGCTGTGCTCAAAGTTAAGGTAGTGGTTGACATGTTGTGGCCCTAGTATAAATATACGGTAGTACACAATAGGTGTCGAGCGCAATATCGAAATACCAGGTCAGACAAACGACCATAAGCAGAGAAACGGAGAAATGCTGCACGATGATGCCAGACGAGGCTGCGCCTTTGATGGCTGTTTAGCGAAGCATAGCCACACACGATATATGCATGCATCTCCCAGCCTGTGTCAGATTGTCTCTGCCCGCCGAAGATTTGCGAAACTCCTTCACTTCAAATGGTCGTTCGTGAGTTGTATGAGATGCCATTGTAGAGGCAACGATCCAACGCTTTGGCGAGGGTCGCGAAGGTGCGAGGTTCATGTGCGAAAGAAAGTCATCATCCTTGTTGTTTGTGACAACTAAACGGAAAATCCGGAACGAGCGAGAGTCTTGCGTGTAACGTATAGGAGAGAAACCAGCGTGACTGGGAATCTAGTTTCATTTTACCATTATTTTTCTCTTTTCGATTCGTATCAAGCATTCATCTCAAGATCCTCCTGTCATCTATTTTCTTCCCCGTCCCTTCTGGTTGACAAGCTTCTTCTTCAAATGCTTCGGCATCTTGGTCGCGCGCTTCTCACGTTTCTCATCCTTAACCAATGCCTTGTGAGCCTTCTTAGCATCCTTATCCTCGAAGCGCTTGCCTCTAGGCCTGTCGTCGCCGTGACGTTTGCCTCTACGCTCAGAAGGGTCGACGGGGTCTCCATTTTCATCCAGCTCTGGCTCGCTGTCCTCCTCCGAGTCAGAAGTGCTGCCTTCTTCCTCGTCTTCGTTCTCTTCTCCTGAACCAGCAGCAGGATCCGCTGGCTTACTTTGGGCGAGCAGATCTTTGTAAACCAGGGATTCGCCCTCGCCCTGCTTCAGTCTGTCAACGTCACGCTCAATGTCGTAAACCTGCTCAAGCGTCTGAGGGATATACTGCTGGCGGAAGACGGTGTCATCCATCTCGGCCTCGTGCTCATCAACATCACCGCCAGACTGTGCTTTCGCCTCGTAGAGTTTCTCGATCGACTCTCGCATGCCGTCCATCTCCTTGCTACCGCCACCGGCAGTGACGAAGCCGAAGACAGCGCGCTCAGCCAGAGTCTCGACTCCCTTGCGCTTGAAGAAGTCGCTGACGTTCTTGACGTCCATGCGCAGGAATTCAAGCGAGCGCGGGTGGTCGTGCTCGACACTTTGGCTGACGTCGATCATGATCAGTTGACCCTTGTGGTAGAGCAGGTTGTACTCGCTCAAATCGGCGTGCACGAGATGACAGACCTGGTACATGATGCGCATGTAGCCGAGCAGCTGGATGTATACGTCGCGCCACTTGGACGCAACTTCCTCAGGGTTCTCGGCATCGAACTCAAAATCGCGCAGACGAGGAGCTGGCCAGCCCTTGTTGTTGCCGAGGAAGTCCATGACGAGAACATGAGCTTTGAGGTAGATGGGTTCGGGGCAGGGGATTCCTGCGGCGTGAATGCGTCGCAGGTTACGGAACTCCTTCTCGGCCCAGACCTTGACCATGGCGCGGTTGGAAGATTTGTTGTAGCCTTGCTTGAAGCGGAACTCGCCAGCGACGTACTTTTCTCTGTCCTTGAATACCATGATGCTGGTCTTGTAGACCTTGATGGCTCTGTGGAGGGGTACGACCGGTGCCTCGCCATCGGTGGTTTGAGGGATGGTCGCGGCGTGGTATACGTTGGCTTCCTTTCCGGTAGAGATGACACCGTTGATTTCGCTGACGATGTTACGGTTGATAATCTGCAGGAGCAGCATGCGAGTCCTAGGATCCAACACCTGCTCGCTCGTTGCACGATCGCTCTTTTCCGCGCCACCCTGACTCTTGCCACCGAGTCCGGCTTCGACGCGGTTGAGCTTGAGCTTCGCAGTGTGGGCAGAAAGACTCTTGACATGATCATCGACAGCCGCTCTAGTGTTGAGCTGAGGATTAGCCTTTGGTTTCTGAGACTCCGGTATCGAAGAATCGTTCATCTTCCGTGTGCGGTTGAATGTCTTTGTGAAATCTGAAGAGTTGGAGGCGCCAAGATCGGTGTCTGATAGTTCGTCCTCAGAAGGATCGAACAGATCGTCGTAGTCCTCATCCTGGTCGTACTCGTCGTCGAAGGTTTCGTTGGTTTGTTCGGTTGATCCAGTCTTTGCATCGAGGTCTTGTGATTTTGCATATCCTTCGTTGTCCACAAAGGTGTGTGGCGGCTGGAGGGCAGCGGCAGGGCTTTGCGTAGAATCCGCCATGTTTAAAGAGGCGAGCCGAGAGATGTAGTTGTTATTGACGCTGTATGATAACAGCTTGGTGAGTCAAGTGTCGTTCTCGATCCGGTGGAATATCAACAAGTAGGGTATTGTCGAACGTTGCTCATAGAATTGGGCAGCAGTTCGGTGACACACACCTTTGATCAAAGACGCTCGGGCAGAAACTTCCTAGTTGCTGCAGAACGTGTGGAGTAGCTGGGTAGGCTCGGTAGGGAAGCGGGCCTGGCCTTCCCTGAGGCTTCTGTGACGCTTCGACGCCTGCATCCTTCAACTAACTGTATTGTTATTAGTTGATCTTCAACCACATACACATGCCCAGTAATGTTGCGACCGCCTGCATCCAGCGCTACATAAGCCCGCTGCATTGGCAGAAGATGTCAGTCCGCCACTCGACCACGGCCTGTCTCTTCTGCCATCCCAGAGCAATTGCCACTGTGCGCCGACGCATACACCAAAACGCAAAGAGAAGCCTGGAAGCAGTGTCCATCCGTCATGAGGAGCAATATGGTCGCGCAGCAGGATGCTTGGAAAAGGGGGACGAGAGAGGCGACGGTCTGGCAGGATCTCTGGTGCACAAGATGAAAGGGACATTGCACGAGCGTATGGACAATGCGTGGGAAGCAGCACTGGCGCTCGAGGAAATAGTCAGGACCAGGGACATGCGCGTAGAGGCGCTGAAGAGACTCTCGAACCCCTCGATCCCATTCTATCAGCAGCGCCCCGGCCACAATGCCAATTTCATCCCAAGGGGTGCCTTTGCCTTGCGCCTCCCCGAATCGCGCGCAGCACCAGTCCCACACGCAACCTTCAAGGAACTCATGCGAACAACGAAAGTTGTCAAACACCTCCGGTCCGCCATGCGCGCTCAGTTGTTGTGGGCTCAGCATCCCAAAGACATCCTTCGCATCGTGGCCGTTGTAATGCTGGATCGCGCAAACGCTGAGCAATTCGCCTCCATGTACGAGCCCGTCATACGTGCATTCTACCGCTGCCGAAATACCGTGACCGACCGCCAGGTCTTAGGAACTATCAACACAATTGTCTCTCGTTTGCAATTCGCCGGTCTCCCGATCCACCCGCAGTTTCTCACAATTGGCATGAAATTCGCCGCTCGTGCCCGTAGCGTAGCAGGCATGAAACGGTACCTCAGACACATGCACGAGCGTAGGGAAACCATGAACAACCATCTGTTTCGCAGCGTCATCGCCAAGTTTTCTATCGGCCATCGTGGCTTGGGCGAGATACGGAATGGACGCTGGCGCAGAGCAGACCTCCTGCAGGTCTTGACCGGGTTTGACGACTGCCGGCACCTGCCTCCCGACCAGCAATACCACCTCGGCGTATTCCTCGATCGAGACGACTGGCAATATCTTCACGGATGGATAGCAGTACTGGCTCGATGCAAGGCCAGCGACGCCGTCTGGGACGAATGGATCCTGTGGAAGCAGAACAGTGCTCGCACCAACCCCAAACGCCTTGAAAGCCAAGGCATGTTCATCACCACTGCAGTACGCGGTGACTACTGGTTTATAGAACAAATGGCGCACGCGGGCGACCTGAAGCGCGCCTGGCGAATCCTAGAAGACACGGTGATTCCCTTTTCACGCCTCAAACCACACATCAAAAGCCTACTCCTAGAACAGGTCGAGCACGCCAGCATCTGGACACCGCAGTTGACCGAAGCCATGATGGAGAAGTACGACTCCGATCTTTCTCGTATCGAGCGCGCATTCGGAGTAGAATGGCAGGCGAGCGCAGAGGATGAAGATGGTACAGGACAGCACGTTCTATTCCGCGACCAAGAAGAGGCGCTTGACGAACTAGGCTCTGACGACTGGAAATGCGAGGAAGACTACGGCTTCCCAGTCGACGACGACGAAGACGGAAACTGCGTCAGGCTCTCGACGCAAGAGCGATCACTACACGATGCCGAACCCGCCAAAACGGCCACCACATAGCGAGGCCGAAAACAGCCATTTCTTCCAACACGATACCCACGAATATACACGCATAATACCAGCGGCGCGATTGCATTAAACATAGCACGAGCATGATAAAGCAGCAAATATTTTAGCTTCCCACCAAATATTTAAAGATCAACAACCCTAGCAACCACATGAATTCTGTACAATAATCTCACAGCACCACTGCCTCCTCAAAAGCGCCCGCGAGACGCAACCAACACTCAAGGTAAGACTTCCTCTCCCCTTCCCTCCCTCCCTCCCTCTTCACCAACCCACAACCCCATGATGCAAACCCCAAAGTTCCAAACCAACCTTCGCCCACGCAATTCTCGCGGTCCGCTCAATCTCAGATTGGCGCGAACCCACTCTTGCGGAAGCAAAGGTGGAACACCGCCTAAAGATCGCATTCTCCTTACAAGAGAACGGTCTTTCGTGTGGACTTCAAAGAGAGCACTGATAAATTTCCTTGGAGTTCGGAGTCGTGAAGGAAAGACACGAGGATCAGTGGGATTTGTGGGTTGAAGCTAACGTAAATTGGCGCGTGAAGGTCTTTCTCTCTGTCTGCGTATACTTGGATTGGCGTTCGTTGAAGGTCTTCTACGTATACACGCGTCTCATACCTCCTTGCGTCTGTCTATGACCTCCGACGTGCCACGACCTGCGCATAGCAGAGAGCTTGGAACATAGACTTCCCCCGAACACAGCCTGTGAAACGCCTTAAACGCCATCGCTCTCACCATTAGAAGCCCAATACTAAGAATGAAGAAATCCCCCAAAACCGATCAAAGCTTACTTCCCACTAACCTGGCCCTCGACGAAATCCAGCGCATCGTCCGTCTGCACGACAGCAATCGTACTGGCTTTGCGCTGCTGACTGACACCATAGCATCTATCGGCCACCCTCAACATCTCAGGTCTGAAAGTGGTGCAAATAAACTGTCCAGTCGTAGCGCTCTCCTGAATCAGACCGGCAACGGCGGTACGGTACTGCGCGTCGAGGTTGGCGTCGATTTCGTCGAAGAGGTAGAAGGGCGCAGGGTCGGAGGCTTGAATTGCGAAAATCAGAGTCAGAGCGCAGAGAGATTTCTGACCGCCGGAAAGCTGCTGGATGCGCTGCTGATCGTCGTGCTTGCTGTTGAAAGAGACGCTGATGCCGACGCCGGTGTAGTTCTCGACGGAGCCGTCGCGCTGCTGCTCTTCTTCGTCATCGCTGTCGGCGTCGTCGCCGCGGACCTGGCGGTCGGAGCGGCGCTGGATGATGAGACGGCCTTTGCCGGCTGGGACGAGGCGTTCAAAGATGCGAGCGAATTCCTTACTGACTTGGCGGAAGGTACGCTCGATTGCTTCGTCCTTTTGCTGGTCCAAGTGGTCGATCAATTGACGAATAGAAGAATCGCTAGTCCCAAGCTCTTTGCGGCGGTTCTCGAGCATGTCGCGCTGCTTTTCAAATTGCTGGAATTGCTCGAAGGCTTTCTTGTTGACGTGACCGTATTTCTTGAGCGCATCCTTGGCTTTGTGCAAGCGGTTGGTGGCGGATTGCGCGGACATGTTGGTGTATGTGGCGGTAAAGACCAGGTCGGGAAGAGCTCCCAGAGCGCGAATGGCGGCGGCGACATCGCTGAGGCGGTTCTGGATGGCACCACGCTTCTGTGCGAACTTCTGGAAGGCCTTTTGCTGATCGCTGATGGAACGGTTGAGGTTGTCGACTTCCCGTTGCTTCTCTGCGCGAGATGCCTCGCCGGCTTGGATCTGCTGTCTCGCCTCTTCGATAGCAATGTCATTCTCAGTCAACTTGTTAGAGATGACGTCTAGAGCCTTGGAAATGCGCTTGAGGTCCTTCCTGCGTTCGTTGAGTCGTGTAGAGCTGCCAGAGCCGTCCCTAGCGGTGCCAGCATCTGCGTCCTGGGCTTGAAGTTGATCAAGACGCAGGCGAAGGTTCTCACGTAGTTCAATCTCGATCTCACTCTTCTCTGCCTCGATATTAGCACGCTGGGTGCTGATGTCCTGGTGTTGCTGCCTGAGATTTGGTAACAGGCTACCCGCTGCTTCAAGCTGGCGTTCTTCCTCATCAGACAGCTCTTTGCGGTATGGACTTGCCAGCTCCGCTTCAAAGTCGCTCACTTGCTGGCTCTGATCGCGAACCATGCTTTCGATGTTTTCGTATTGACGTCGCTTCCGCTCAAGCTCATCGCGACGTCCGTGCAGCTCGAAATCTTTACGCTTGAGAGCTTCCACGAGCGGGCCGTAACCACCATCCATGTTCTGGCGACGCTCTTGAATCTTCTGAAGTTCGCTGCCAGCTTTAGTGACCTGCTGATCGAGCGATCTGAGTTCTTGATCAAGTTCCGCCTTTCTCTCAGTGTGCTTCTCATTCTCCTCCCTAGCAGCTGCAAAGCGCTTCATTGCATCGACTCGAGAGTTGCGGTTATCATGGTAACCACCAGTCAACGCACCCTTCTTGTCGGATCGATCGCCATCAGGTGTGATGGCACTGACTCCGTGGGATCGAGCATATTGCGAAGCGGCTTGAAGATTAGGGCAGACGATAGTCTTGCCGAAAACCTGCTGGAAAGCTTTCTCAAACTTTTCTTCGTATCTGAGCTTTGAAAGCATGTAGACAACATCACTTGCATTGGGAAGATTTGGGATCTTCGGTTTCAACCTGTTCAGAGGCATGAACGTGACTCGTCCTCCCTTTTCCTTTTGGAGAATGTCGACGATTCTGGTGGCGGTCTGGTCGCTATCGACGACGTAATGGAATAGTGATGTTCCAGCGGTGACTTCGATGGCGGTCTTGTACTTCTCCGGGAATTCAAAAAGCTCTCCGAGACACCCATACGCGCCTTCGATGTTATGTTTCTTCACAATGCGTCTCACCGATTCCAGACCCTTGGCTGTTCCTTGGTCCATCATCTGAGCCAGGAAGTGCTCCGCTTTTTGAAGCTCTTGTTGGGCCTGGGAAAGTACTGCGTCTAGTTTGGCCTCCTCGCGCCAGATCTCTTTGCGTCGATCATTCAGACTCTCCTTCTCCTCCTTTGCTCGTTGGATTTGCTCCGAGATGGTCTGTTGTTCGTCTCCACGGTTGCTCAAGCGATCACGCATTGATGCAATATCTGCTTCCAGCTGGGTTATCTGGCCTTCGAGGTCTGCAATGTCTTCTGTCGTTTGCATCGAGATTGCCTTTCTTGTCGCAAGCGTCACATTGATCTCATTGATCTGGCGTCGGAGATCCACATCGCGCTCCTTCTTATTCTTGTAGCGTGAGCTGCGTCCTTGTTTGGTGAAGAGACGAGCACGGGTCGCTTCAGTTTCTTGCATCTGCTGCCTTACGCCGCGCTCTTGTTCGCGCAAAGCGTTGAACCGGGGCAAGAGTTCCTGGAGCTGTGCCTCTCGCTCTTGGATCTGAGATTGGACGTCGCTCAATTCACTGGCAGTTTGTGTCCTTGCTTGTTGGGCGGCATTCTGACCATCAGTCAAGTTTTGGACGTCGTATTCAACAGCGGCCTTCTCCTTGGCGGTGTCTCTGCGCTCTTCTTCGAGCTGAGCTTTCTCTTCAAGAAGAATCTTTAGCTGCTGCTGGAGCTCTGAGATGGAAGCATCGATAGCCTCAAGCTCCTGCTCTTGGTCGGCAAGAGCTTCGCGGTTGACGTCGCTTTGCTCCATGCCTTGGTTTCGCTGTGACTCTTGTTCGTCCAAAGCGTCCTTCAATGCTTCTTCGTCCCTGTGATGAATTGTGTATTCCAAACATCTCCTCTCGCGGTCCTTGTCTTGAAACTCTCGCAGCTCATTCTTCTCCTCTTCAAGCTCGCTCAAGCGCTCGCGAATGTGGTCAAGCACTTCGTCGATCTTGCTGCGCTTTGCGATCGAGTCCTCCATGATGCGCACACTCTCAGTTCGGCGGTTTTCGTAGACTTGGGTACCAGCGACCTCTTTCAGCATGTTTAGACGCTCTGCATCCTTCATGTTTGTGATAGACGTGATGCGACCTTGCGGCACGATGTAGTATGGATTACTCTTGGAGAAACCAGCGCTTTCCAGGAGATTCATAACTTCGGCTTTGGTGCTGTTCTTCCTGTTGAGAGAGTATTCGTCCTTCTTCTGGCCGATTGAGCGGCGAAGGATGACCTCCTCTGTGCCGGTCGGGAAACGCTCGTCGGTGTTGTCGAAGATGAGTTCGACATAGGCGCTCATGACTGCAGAGCCTGCACCTTCGTGGAGGAGGGCCTGACGCTCCTCGCGACCCATCTGCGTATAGGCATCACTGAGGACAAAACGGATGGCGGCGAAGAAGTTTGATTTTCCAGAGCCATTACGACCGACAATGACATTGTGCTTGGGCGAGAATGGATCGACGACTGTCTGATCCTTGTAACTGTGGTTTGTTAGCGATAATACGTTGGTGAATTAGATTGTCGCATACCTCTTGAAGCCCTGGATGATGATTTGTTTGATATGCATCGTGTCGGAGATACGGGAGCAACGATGCTCCTACCAAGTTAAGTGTAGCCCAGTGCGACTGAGTCGACTCGTTGGTGAAGGTATGGTTATAATCTGAGTGGGAAGGTCGTGGTGGGATGAAGTGGATGAATGTTTAGAGGGCCCGTCGCGAGAGAACGCAACGCGTGAGCTGGCTTAGGCTGCGTCGAGCGCGTCGCTCTTTCCCCCCGCAGATCAATCATCGCCAAGGTGCTAGCGTCATATGCCTCGAGCGAGCGACAGGGCATGAGGATGGGTTTGTCCTCTTTCTCTGCTGCCAACTAAACCTTCACCACCACATAATTCACGCATACCACCACAACATGCCTGTCGCACTCAAACGAAAAGGCTCGCCGAGTCTGGAAGAAGACGCCGATGCGTCGAAGCGCAGATTCGCCGAAGTCGACGTGGCGCCCCAAACAGATGCGACAGCAGAACCCTCCAACACAACACCACCCGCCACAGAATCGCCTGCAGAACCCGTAGAGAGTGCCTCTGCTGCGCCTGGGCCCGCGGATAGAGCAGCACGCTTTGCCGCACTTCGCGCGCGCAATCAGACGTCGCGCAAAGAGAACCTGAAAGACACCAAAAACGAGGCAAAGCGTCTATCCACCGACCCTTCACAGCTCACTTCTCTCAACCGCAAGAAGGATATCGCACAACACAAGCTGTTGAAAGCCGACACCGAGGCGGCTGGGGAGGATTTTGAGCGCAAACGCGCCTGGGACTGGACGATCGATGAGAGCGAGCGGTGGGACAAACGCATGGCTAAGAAGGAGCGGGCGAGGGGAAATGTTGCTTTTCAGGATTACAGCAAGGAAGCTGGCAAGGTTTACAAACGACAGATCGGCAATTTGGAGAAGGCTGGCTTTGACGAGCGCAAAGCGCTGTACGAGAAGCAGAAGAACGAAGCAATAGACCGTGCAGTCCAAAGCGGCGGGCTAGAGATCGTGGAAACAGAGAACGGAGAGTTGATTGCAGTAGACAAGGATGGCGCTTTCTACTCCACCGCCGACTCGACACAATTCGTCGACAGCAAGCCCGATCGTGCAGCTGTCGATCGATTGATCGAGGACATCAGAAAGGCGGAGGAGACGAGGCAGAAGAAGCGCAGGGAGAGAGGAAGGCCGGATGACAACGGCGAGGATGTTTCGTATATCAACGAGAAGAACAAGCAGTTCAACCAGAAGCTGGCGCGCTTCTACAACAAGTACACAGCGGATATCCGTGAGAGCTTCGAGAGGGGAACGGCGATATGATACCACCAGTTTTTTAATGATAGACAGGAAACACCTAATTTACGATATTCTGCAAATTTCAGCATAACACTTCTTAAGTTTACAGTCAAGACGCTCTTGAGCACCTTTCAGCCGCTTAATTTCCAAATCGGCATGCCAGATCTCGTGACCAAAGGAGCTTCACATGATCCAAGCGATGCAATTCGAGACTGCAGCCACAACCATATCTAGCAATGCAACTGAACCGCGCAAAGGACGGAGAGGAGTGGCGTGACGATGGCCGTACCAAAAATCGCGAGACGAAACTCTACAATCCCCCGCACACATGCCACAAGGCAATTGGACGGAACCCATAACATGGTGAGCTGACAACACAACCACAAGCTTAAGGTCTCACGACCGATGGAGATCAAATACTCAACATAACAGAAACACACCCACCGTGTCGCGCCCCCAGATTTACTACACCTCATCCAACCCACAAAACCCCCTCTATCAACAAATCAACAAACTCCCCACCAAAATAAAAACACCAACAAAAAGAACCCAAAAAAATGCTCGGTCCCCTCTCCCTCCTCCTCCCTCCTCTAGTCCTCCTAACCTCTCTCGCCACCCTCCCCATCACCCTCCTCCTCCTCCCCCTAACCGGCCACACCTCTACCCTCCGCTCCTGGACTTCCCTCCGCCAAATCTGGTTCAAACACTTCTGGTGGTGGTTCGGGCCCGGTTCGAAAGCAATCTTCGCTCCTAGCGTGAAACCCCTGCTGGCACAGATAAAAGGGCCCGTGGTGCTCGACATTGGACCCGCGAGTGGGGTTTGGATGGGGGAGTTGGGGGAGGTTGTGCGAGCTGCTTCTTCGGGTTCTGAATCAGCGATAACGAAAATCTACGGCCTCGAACCCAACGCGCAATTTCACCCGCAACTCCTCTCAGCAGCCAAGTTCGCCGGTTTGGCAGATGTCTACGAACCTGTTGCGGTTCGCGCGCAGGATTTGAGAGCTGTTCTGGGTTTGGAGAGGGGGAGTGTTGATTCGGTTGTTACGGTGCATGTGCTTTGTAGTGTTGGGGAGGAGGCGGGGGATGTGGTTAGGGCGCTTTATGAGGTGTTGAAGCCGGGGGGAACGTGGGTTGTTTATGAGCATGTGAGGGGGAGGAGGGGGGTGGTGAGGGGGGTGCAGGGTGAGTTTTCGAGCTATCTTTCCGTGGGTTGCATAAGTTGGATGTTTCGCTGACTTTATATCACAGCTGCTTGCAACGTCGTCTGGGGCTCCCTCCTAGACGGCTGTCATTTGCTGCGAGACACGGAGAAAGTTCTCCGGGATGCTGGAGAGTGGGAGTCGATCGAACTAGGACCTGATCCGAGAGAGGACTCCTTTGAGAGTTTGCCGCATATTGTTGGGCGGCTTGTTAAGAAGAAAGCTGCCTGAGTTTTTGGTCTGATGGGGTTTGGAAACTTGCCATCATGCGAGGCCATTTAATCGTTCCTCGACATCTAGGCATGAGATTGGGCAGAGCAGTGGGTGTCAGTGAGATTTTGTCGTTGATTGCTCCTTTGGTTCGCAGATCTTCATTGTTGATCGATTGATTGATGGTGGGTGGGTTTTTAGCAATTGCTGCTATCATGAGCAGATCCGGCTTTCTCTGGGTAGGGGGTATCTCTAAAATAATCAATCGCGTCATTTGGACACTCCTCGATCACATGCCAAACTCCATCGCTAAACTCGCAAAACAAAACAAAAACTCTTCGTAAAAGAACAGCCCATAACCGACCCATCTAAGACCTCCCCAGAAACCTCACCCCTTCGCATCAACCTTCTTCCCCAACTCCGCCAACCTCGCCTTCCTCTTCTCCCCCGCCGCCTTCTCCTCCTCAATCATCCTCTCCAACACCCTCCCACTAGCCTCCAACTGCCCCACCAACTGCCTCTCAAACCCCGCACTCCAAACACCCCCCTTCCCCGGCTCACCGCCCTTCATCAACGCCTCCCCCCCAGCCTTCTCCGGCAACTGCGCGCTAGGCGGGACATCGCCCTGGAAAACCATCTCAGCCTTCTTCCCCTTCCCCCTCCCCTTCTTCGTCTTCAACCAAGCAAACTGCTCCTCGTTCGTAAGCGTCTTGTAAAACTCCCCCGTCGGCTCGTTAAACTCCACCGTCTCAACCCGCTCCGCTACAATAAAATTATCCCTCTTCTGCAGCGCCTGCTGCTCTTCACTCCCATAGTTCCCCAAAACAAGGTAATGCTCGCGATACTGCGCTTTCTCTCCACTCTCGGGCGGGAAATACAATCGAATCTCAACCCCAAACTCTCCATACCCCGTCTCGCTGATCTCAAACGGACCCGGTGCTTCGATGGTCCGGCTGGCGTCGGCGTAGGTGTGGTGGAGTTTGAATTGGACCTTTTTCAGCCAGGTTGATATGTCCGGGCCGTTGGGCAGGGGGCGCACGTAGACTTTCCAGCCTTTGGAGTGGCCTTCGGGAGGGTCGGGGAAGGAGGGGTGGGGGAGTTGGACGGCTGTGTTGCCTATGAGGAAGTGGCGGGAGATTTTGAGGGATTTGAGGCGTTTGGATGTTGAGGGCGCCATGGTTGTGGGTTTTGTGGTGTGGTGGTGGGTGGTGGTGGATGCGGTTTGGTTGGAAGTCTGAAGGTGAGGCGGGCGCGAAGTTCGACGCGAATGTTAAATTTTAGGGTTAGGGTTGATACTCGCTCAAGGGTAGTATGCGGCAGTCGTCTCAGAAGTGGGCAGCACGTGCAGTGATAGAGAGCATGTGAATACCATGGAATCGTGACGTTTTCCTTCTATGTTCAAATTTATCATCTATGCTGCGACCTGATCATGCCTCACAAACCATCGCTGCAACAGCGTTTCAGGCGCGTCCTTCACCAACACATGAACGTGATCGACACCACGAACACTCTGCAAGCTCACCCAATTTTTGAACCACATCACATGAGACCTCGCCTCTTCATTGTCGATACCTTTCTCCTTCGCTAGCTCCTGAACAAAGTGGCTCTCCACGAACTTTTCTATCACATCCCTGGACTCAGACGTTACATCGCCCTGAGCATCGTCTACTGCAATTGGCGTTCTTGACCAGACGAGAATATGTTTGATGCCTGACTCGAAACCATAAGGCCAGTCATTCAGCAGAATGGCATAGTCTCTGCGATCGTGAAATGGTATGCTGGAATGATGCGTAAAAGAATGCGCCGTGACAGGCAGGTCATCCTTAGGCGTCCAATTCAATCGTTCTTTGACGACGAAATTCGTAATACTGCCATAAGCCTTTTTGGTCTTGAACGACCAACGCAGATACTTGTGCAAATCCGAAGGCAGGCGTTTCAATTGCTCCAGTTGATTGTTTGCTTGATGAGAAAAAAAGAACAAGTGTCAGACCGGGGACCCAATCATCAGCGCAGGAGTTCAAAGCATGTTATTATATACCGATGATGTGGTTCAGGTCTTCCCACGTGGTGCGGTGGTAGTCTTCATCTCGCGTGGCGAGGATTTCACGGTCGATGGCGGTCAAGGGGAAGGGTGGGTTGTTCAGGTCGAGTTCATCGTCGCTGCCTTTGTCGCCCATTGTAGAAGGGTGGGCCGCGGGGGGTGATGGCCGCTTGTTGTTGTCGGTACTTGGGATGGCTTGGGTGCAGATGGAACGTTCCGCGTGTTGGGTGACAGACTGGCAGGACTTGTGATGGAAGTGCGGAAAACAAGCGATCAGACGACGGGTTAAATTACCGTTTCTGGAGGCAAGTTGCGCGTGTGCGATCTCGCTGGTGGGAGGGAGAGCGAGATGCTGGTGGTGCGGGCAAGCAGCGAGCTGACGATCCAGGGTGCGCGCCCAAAAAAGGTGGGGGAGGGAGGAAGTTGGGTGAGAGAAATGGTTCGTTTGACCGAGCTCGCTTGTTGATCCCGGCACTACTACTACTACTACTACTACTGATTGACTGACTGAACTGACTCTTTCGCCAGACTCCGACACTTCATACCTGTTGCTTCTGACCAGCAGCAAGAATCACTGTGGTCTTGCTGAACAAGAATATCCTTCACTAACATACCAAATACTCCTGCAGGAGCACATCACCCAACATGTCCTCCACCCACACAGCGAAGCCCGCTGGCCCATTCGCACCGCAATACATCACCGGTGTCTATGTGCCCTCGGCCATTCTCGTCGCCGGCGCTGCTATCTTCAAGCAGCAATGGATCCCTCTGGCCCTAGCAGTCAGCGTTGCGCTGGGTGGTTACCAGTTCTACAGCAACCGTACGTGAATTCCCCCCATTTCCAATCCTCCCTCACTCACGCCCACCATTCTAACCCACTCCCAGAAACCAAGAAGGTCCTTGACCCGACCACCTTCCAAGAATTCCCTCTCACCGAAAAGACCATCCTCTCGCACAACACCGCCATCTACCGCTTCTCCCTGCCCACCGCCAACAGCATCCTCGGCCTTCCCATCGGCCAACACATCTCCCTCGCCGCCAACCTCGACGTCAAAGACCCCAAGACCGAAGTCGTGACCAACAAGGAAGTCGTCCGCTCCTACACCCCCATCTCCTCCGATGTCGAGCCCGGCTACTTTGACTTGCTCATCAAGAGCTACCCCACCGGTAACATCAGCCGTCACCTCGCAACCCTCAACATCGGCGACAAGATGAAGGTCAAGGGCCCCAAGGGCGCCATGGTTTACACTCCCAACATGGTTAAACGCTTTGGTATGATCGCTGGTGGAACCGGTATTACTCCCATGCTGCAGGTCGCAAAGGCCATTCTTCGCGGCAGGGCTTCTGGCGACAAGACCGAGGTTGATCTGATTTTCGCGAACGTCAACGAGGATGACATCCTCCTCCGTCAGGATCTTGAGAAGCTCGCTCGCCAGGACTCCGGTTTCAGAGTTCACCACGTGCTCAACAACCCGCCTGAGGGCTGGACTGGTGGCGTTGGTTTCGTCACTGCCGACATGATTAAGGTAAGTCCTCTTGATATACTCTTGAAAATCACATCAAATCAACAAACTAACCCTGCCAAAAACAGGCCCTCCTCCCCGGCCCCGCTCCCGACGTCAAGATCCTCATCTGCGGCCCGCCACCCATGGTCAGCGCCATGAAGAAGGCCACCGAGTCTCTTGGCTTCAACAAGGCCAGACCCGTCAGCAAGCTTGAGGATCAGGTCTTCTGCTTCTAGACGATTGAGGAGTACTTCTAGCCTCATATTTTGAAAGAAAGCAAGGCCAAGGAAACAAATGCGAAAGAAAGAAAGAAAGAAAGAAAGAAAGAAAGATAAAAAAGCACACAGAGAAGAAAAGTCAACGCAGCGTGGCGTCAAGAGTGGACATGACATGGTATTAGAGACAAGTTGGGTTGTGAATAATGATATAGTCGCATACATTGAAAGATTTTAATTAGTCCGTCAGGTCTTGACTGTCTGTTTCGCTTCAAAAAGGTCGGATACCGTGGTATGCTCGAACAGTAAAACACACAAGATATGAGCTTCAAGCACTCACCAACGACCACATGACATTACATCTCGCACCAAAAAAAACCTCCATCGCACCAGCCACCCATCAGCTTTTCAAATCGAGCGCCCAACTCCTAGCCAGTTCTAGCTCTGTCCGGACCAAGAGAAAGACACGAAACGAAACGCAAGGTGCTGGGGATCGGCGCCAAAGCCTAAAAATGTAGATACTGTAAGTCCCCCATGACGTCGCCATTGACCTCTAATTCTAGGCATTGACCTCTAATTCTATGGCACAATCGGAGGTAATCCATCCAGAACGTCGTTGACTTCAAACTGTCCACTGATGGAACGAGATGAGACCGAGCAAGAGAAAAGCAATGCATGGCCATCGGGGACCTATAAATCACGGTCTGTCTGTCCGTCAAAGTAAGTACGAGAGGATACACTTCCTTCACCTGTCCAGCTTCTAACACAACACACCCAAGCAATCCAAACATCACGCATAAACACAACCAACCAAACCAGATCAGTCAAATCAATCGATAAGTTAAACCCGCCCGAAAGCCAACCAAAAGCCAACTTGAAAAAACACAATGTCCCTCCCACCTCCCCAACCGCACAACCTCCCATCAACCTTCCACCACGCCGGTTGGATTATCAAATACTCTCTCCTCACCCCTCCACCAGGCCTAAACAACCCTCAAGACCCCGAATCCCTCCAAACCCTAGTCTTCGTCCACGGCACGCCCTGGTCCTCCATCGTCTTCCAACCCCTCGCCACGGCCCTGCTGAAACTCGGCACGCATAGGATTCTGCTTTGGGATCTTGCTGGGTACGGGCAATCGATGGGACGGGAGGGTACCGCAACCTCGAGTGAAACAGAGACAGACATCCCGACTTTGCCTTCGAGTGGGACCACATCACAAGGAGCCTCAACACAAACAACCTCAAAAGAAGCCCCCATCCCCACTTTCGAGGGAAACACCAGCGTCGCAACCCAAGCCCAAATCCTCACCGCCCTCCTAACCCACCTGCACCTCAACCCCTCCAAAACCAACCCCCAGTCCCCCACCAACACCCCTCCCGCCCCCGCCCTCCTAGCCCACGACATAGCCGGCCCCATCGCCCTCCGCGCCCACCTCATCCACTCCCTCCCCATCACCCGCCTCCTCCTCTTCGACACCAACGCCCTCCTCCCCTGGGGCGACGGCTTCTACAACCTCGCGCGCGCCTCCCCCAGCGTCTTCCGCAAAATGCCCGCGCACATTCACGAAGCCATCGTGCGCGCCGTGGTTCGCAGTGCGCGCTGTAAGGGCGCAGAGGGGGATGCGTGGGAAGATGTGCTTGTTGCGCCTTGGGTGGGGAGTGAAGCTAGGCAGGAGGCGTTTGTGAGGCAGATTGCGCAGGCGGAGGATGGGGATGTGGGGGAGATGGTGGAGGGGGGGTTGTATGCTGATGTCAGGTGTGAGGTTGGGGGTGGTGCGAGTGGGAGTGAGAGTGGGAGTGATGGCAAGGGTGGGGTGACGGTTGTTTGGGGCGAGGGGGACGGGTGGGTTCCGAGGTGGAAGATGGAGGGTTTGGTGGGCATGTTGGGGGAGGGGAATGTGAGGCGGTTTGTGGTGCTGGAGGGCGCGGGGCATTTGGGTATGTTGGATCGTCCGGGGGAGGTGGAGGGGGTGGTGAGGGAGTGGTTGGGGGTTTGAGGTTTTTTGGTTGGATTTGATTGTTTGTGTTGGGGATGATGAGGTGCGTGGATGGTTTGTGGGAGGCGGAGGTTTCATTTACACATATGATACATGTTAATGAAGTTCCAGTCCGTAGACAGTCGAAGAGAAAGCCGTCATTACATTTTTCAGCCAGCCGATAGACTAAGGTAATGATAAGACACAAAGGCAGCCCTGCCTGAACAAGACCTGAAAACGAAAAAAAAAAAAGAATAGTGGTATCTAACACCAAAGCACCAAACATAACCCAAAAGCAAAAGCAAAAGCCGCCGCCTCCTCTCCCCAACTAAGAGCACCCCAAGAACGACCGAATCATCGAAAGATATCAAACATCGACAAAATTCCAGAGCCGTCAGATCGTTCGTCCACATAACATCCCATGGCCAAGCTAGATCTCAGCGATCATCATCAACATCAACAATCGGCGTGATCATCACAATCAGCCCTCCTTCATTTCCTCATTCAGCAACAGCTCAACAACAATCTGCGTCCTCTCGTTCTCCGGATGCTGCATGACAGCCTTGACAGTCCTGCCCCCCGCCGCAGAGCTGCCATACACACTTCCGTTCCCGGTCGGGGCAGGCGGGCGATTAAGACCAGCATTATACTCTCCTCCATCATCAAGACACTTGATTTCGCGGCCAGCGATGATCTGCTTCAAACGCCCATTCTGCGCGTTGCGGATCTCGATGAAATCCGTATCGAAGAGGACGAGGTAGGCGCCCGAGAGAGCTGCACTTTGTGCCGTGCCGACGAATTCCATGATGACGGATCGCGAAATTTCGCCGTGCTTGTTGACGTAAACGGCGCAGTTGGCATAGCAGAGGAGGAATTCCGCCTCGCTAAGGCGGAGCATGCAGAGTGCGCGCTGGTCTTTGATGTGGCGGACAATATTTTGGACGCTCTCGCCCTGCACTTCTGGCACGCTTTGGGGCACTTTGCGTTCGAGCGAGAGGACTTCGAAGCCGCGGGCGGTGCTGACTGCCAGCGAGGAGGTGAAGAGGTTGATGCCTGTGCATTCGGTGGGGATGTAGAAGTCGTCGAATTCACGGAAGAATTCAGTGGAGCCGCGTTTGAAGAAACCGGCTCTCTTTCGTTCGGAGGACTTTTGGTAGATGGGCTCGAGGACTTTGAAGGTGGAGGAGAGGTTGTCGCGTTTCTTGTAGAAGACGAGAGTGCGGTCTTTCATGCGACCTGCAACGAAGAAGCCGACATCACGGCTGCCGGAGAGCTTTTGAGGAGCCTTGCGGCTGGAATCGACGGTGCTGGCGGGGCCTGCGGTGACGACGTCGAGGTGGTAGGCTATGAGGGACTTGTCGGAGATGAGCAGAAAGAGATTGAATTCCTCCAGCACAGCGATTTGGGTGACGCGCGTCATGCTGATGGCCTGCACGTTGTCAGTAATGTTCGGCTTTGGCTTTGGTGAAAGTCGAGATGTATTTACCTTAGTCCAACCTCTTGGGTTATCAGCTTCGCTCACGAAGACACCGAAGTCGGTTCCCACCGCCACCATCTGCTTGCCCGGGTAGGGCATTGAGAAACTGGTAGCACAATTGACTCTTGCTCTGCAAATCGGACCAGGTCGGCCAGTATCCTTGAATCTCTGCTCGACTTCCTGAATCGCGCGATCGATAGGCGTTCCCTTGATGACCAAAGTCTTGCCTCCGGTACCAGCAAAGCCATCATATACGAAGGCCGAGTCGGCAACAACGCGCAGCCTAAACGGTTCCGCATGTTGTGCGTGAAGCGCTTTGGCGTGCTTCGTCTTCGCCTCGATGATCTTGGTGCACCATTCTTGTCTCGCTTGCTCAGTGTGTGCGAAAAGATTGTAGTTCTCTCGTCCGAGATGCTTGATGCGAATGGGGTACAGGATTTTGTCAGAGTCTTTGCCGGTATCAATTGATGTGACCGTATGGAGAGTGCTCGCCGACATGCCGGTGTTGGCATGCGCCAAACCCGGGCCAGGCGAGTTCGATTGCGTCCGGCCCAACGTGGTCGCATCGGATGCGGCTGCCGACCTGCCAGTGACCGCAGAAACAGTGGTGATACCCCTGACGTACGATGACTTCTGCACAGCCGGGTCTGTTGTGCTCTCCAAGACGAGAAGATCCATTGGAATTGGCAGCCTTGACACATCGTACTTTTCGACTCTCCCGCCTTGCTCTGCGCGATGATGGATGCTCTTCGCAATGACCAGATAATGATCGAATAGCAAGGTGTGACTGTCAAGCCATGTGAAACGGTTACCGCCCATCCGCTGGAGATCACCACGATGTACCAGCTCGCGACCAAGATGGTTGAGGTTCAGCTCCACGGCATTCTGCATACCAGGTCTCAGTACCAGCTTCGCGCTCAGGTCCGCCAGGTCGACCTTTCGCTGCATCTCGGCGACGCGAGTGTCGCACTCCAGGGTAACGGCCTTGACCTCGTCATAGGCGATTTGCAGGTTCGTTTTCTCCTCGCTGTCAGTCTTCATGTTCTTCAGCACTGTATGCAGGAGGAGCGTGTAGCGTTGCAAGCGGGTGATGGGCGATTTGAGATAAGTGTCCCAACCCAGTCTTTTTCCTCTGGGGTCGTTGCGTGCCTTGTCCAAGAAGCTGGCAAACTGGATGTTGCGTTCCATCTCCTGGCGCACCATGAAACTCGCGCCAGGGAAAGAGCCAGCGTAGTCGATATATGCAACTTTGGCCATCCTGATCCACTGGCGGAAGATGTCGCTGAAGCCCACTATCCACGGGCCTTGCTCGTGCTGTCGGTATTTGAGCTGAGGAAGTAGATGATCCTCGTTGGCTTGCTTCACTTGTTCGAGCTTGCCAAACACGTCTTTGAGAAACTTGTCTTTGCGCTTCGGAGTGACGATTGAAGGTTCGCTCTTTGCAAGTGGGTCGCGATAGATGATCCGCAAAAGGTTGAGCTGCTCCATGTAGTAGTCCTCCGTTTGTACGATCTCATGGAGAACGTTCTGCCGCTCGATCTCTTTATTGTTCTTGCCCTCAATGTCCTCCTTCTTGAGGCCATAAAACTCTGCCCATGTCTCGTGCGTGCGGACAGGTTGAGTGTGCAGGTTGACCTTTTTCAGAGTACGTTGGCAGTGGTGTGAGTAACATCGACCAGGAACGACGTGGTCGTGCAGAGTGGGAGAGTAGCAACCAGCGCTTGACAGTTGGAAGATGACACCAGACATAGGGACATGGGTGAGCTTGACCCATTCTTCTGTGGTTTGCAGGGCTTCAGCCTGGTACATGTTGTCAACCACCCGGTCACTTAGACCTTCTGCATCGGCAATATTCATGGTGGGAACTTTGTTGGTGAATAGATTGACCAAAGCTTCCTTGATAGCAGCTTCCTTGAGCTCGGTGGTTTGATCCGGTTTAGTGACGATCATCAACCAGGAGAGTATCGCACTAAGTGCCCAAGGCTCCTCGCATTTCTTGAAGTCAGGTGTTCCCAACTTGGATGGAACAAAACGTCGAGTGGGCAAAGAAGGTAGATCTATTGCGACCGCACTGGCACTTGCAGGAGTGGTATCATAAGTGGAGTATCCAGATGCAGGCCGTGTTTGACGCAAGCGACGCTCCTCTGCGTCTGTTTTTGACCTCAGCGGCTGATTCACAGGCGGTGTTTTGCTGTAGCTGATGAGTGACGCAGATCGCGGGACCCACTGACCTTGCGCGTTCATGTCATAGCCATTAGGCGCGTAGGGGTAGCCACTCTGTGGCAAAGGTGGCGTATCTTCGCCTGGTGGAGGTGGTGGAAGGGGACGATGTGTTGAAGTGGTTGAGTTGAAGAAAACGTCAGGCGGTTCGTCTGGAAAGCGTTCAGGCATTCGATCTTCCATGAGCGAGAACTCGTCGCCCTCATCATAACTTTGTCGTCTTCCGTCGGCTGGTGGCTCGTAGTTACCACCAGTCCCACCCTCGTCTACTCTTGCGTCTCTGAATGGTGGGAATGGGTGTATTGAGTCCATGGTATAGTCGTAGCTTGAATTCTGCGATCGATGTGATCTTCGCGTAGAGCTATGCTGGCTTGACACGGCTTGACTGTGGGCATCGCCGTTGACTTCTCCACCAGCAGCCAGTTGACTTGGGTCGCCGCCATATGACATTTGAACATCGTACCCGCCTCCAAACATGGACACGTCTACTCCGCTGTAATCATCGCCATCACTCAAACGATTGCCATTCTGTCGGGGACCTGAGCTCCTTTCAGAATCATGGCGAGGAATCCGCTGAGAGTTATATCCTGTGAACGGCCTTTGGGTGCTGCTATTGCTCTGTCTTCGGTAGTCATTCGCAGCCTCTTGCTCGTCTGCCAGTCGCATGGCTTCCAGTCCTGCCGCAGCCTCAGGGTCGCTGTCTTCATTGTATTGTTCGACGGAGTTTGAATGCTGCATGCCCGGAGACAGATGACCGTTGATCATGCCAATGTCTCGAGGTGATATAGCACCAAAGCTTGGACGTTGTCTGTTATCTGTAGGTGGTGATGTCAATGCTATTGAAGGACTTCGACCAGGACGGCCCGCATTCAGTATGGCATCCTCAACTTGGTCATAAAGCTCATCCTGATCAAGCTCCTCAGCTTCATCGTGGCTTATCGGCCGACCATGCGGTTGGAAGTAGTCAGGCTCATCTTGCGGTTCTGGTAGGCCGGGAAGTGGCCTCTGAGAAGGATGGCGACCAAGTGTATTTGCCCGGGAAGCGACACCGTGGGCAGGTGGAGTTGGCCCTGGTGTGGAACCCTCCGGTGACGGTGACGAGCCAGACTGCGAACGATGAAAGGATGATGACTGCTGATCATTTGCTTGATATGGTGGCGCTGGGGCATAGTGACCATCGGACAGATCAGGAGCAGCAGGCGAAATGTTCGAGTATTGTCGCTGAGGAGCCTGAGCAGAGGACTGTTGTCGTCGAGGTGATGGCTGCTGCCAATCATTGGAGGGATATGGCATCTCTATATAAGATTGTTGCGTAGTGGGTGCAGAGTTCTGGAAAGAATAGGATGACTGAGGCGGCGACGGGCTGGGTCGTGATTGGTATCCATATTGATGCTGCGGTGGTTGGGGAGAGTATTGTTGCTGCTGAGAGCCATACTGAGAGTGTTGAGGCGACCGTCTGTAGGGAGGTTGTTGAGGAGAAGGAAACCCTGCGCTGGAATGGTTGCTTGGTGAGTATGCATACGGGTCGCCCATAGGACCACTAGTCGCTTGGGCAGCAGCAGGCTCGGGATATGCAGCAGGATTGTACTGGGCAGGATATGGAGCTGATGTCAAGCTTGCGTAGCTCTGAGGATTATACTGCGGTATCTGGCTCTGGGTTTGCTGTGGTGATTGGGCATAATTCTGAGGATTGTACGTCTGCGGCGACTGATGCTGGCTCGCGTGCGATGAAGCAAAGGAGGTCGCTCGAGGCGAGACAATATTGTTGTTCTGGTATCCTCCTTGCGACTGCTGGACAGGTCCTCCATATTGCTGCTGGCCGTATGTAGGCTGGCCTGGGTATTGCTGTTGAAGTGGAGGCGGCGGCGGGGGTGGCAGAGGCGCTTGTTGATTCGCGTATCCTCCATTTTGTCCTTGCTGATATTGAGCGTATGGATCTTGGTAGCGACTGGAAGGAGGCTGTTGGTAGTTCCCGCCTTGGTAGTAAGACATTGTGTCGTGGATGTGGGTGTGGTGGGTCGAGTCGAGGACGGGCTAGGTGAATGCGTCGATAGGCGAGGAAGCAGTCCTGCCAGCAGGCTGGATATTGCTCCGGTATGCGAGCCGCATGGGGAGGTCACAGAGTATATGGGAGAGCAGAATGGTGGGTTGCGACGTGGGATTGTTTATGTTGGTCGCATGTTTCGAGGTCGGATGATTTGCAATGCGGCTGGGGGCTGACGGCGGCGGCGGACTCGCGCGGCCGCGGTAGGATAGCGATTGAGGCGTGCAGGAATGGATGTGCTCTCTTGGCGAGTGTTGGAGAGGAGTATCCAAGCTATGAATGATCGGGAGAGTGGACGGAATGCCAGTTAGCAGTGCGAGTAGCCGGTCGCATCAGATCGCAAGACGTTGGCAACGTCGGCGGAGAGAGAGCGACAAGGCGAGGCTGCACCCTCTCACCTCTGTGCTTTGGCGGGCGCGAACCCTTGCCGTTGTGCTGCTCCACGTTTTGGCCAAGCAGAGCTTCAGCCTTTTTGCTCTCACTGGTGACTGACTGTCTCTCCTTGTTATTATGGGGAAGCGAAACATGTCCACATGCCTAATAAGAGGCCGCGTGGGAAGACAAATGCGACATGCTCTTCTCTTCTTTACGTTATTGCTCTACACGCCACGACTACCCGGCACAGCCACCCGTCTGATGAGGCGCTGTCAGTGGCACACCTCTAATAACAATCCATCTAATCGCCCCAGCATCGCCACCGCAGGCATGGATGCATGGAGACACTACTCAATATGGAATGGGTCCAAATCCCGTCAGCCGAAATGACTACTGTCGGGCAGATAATCTCACCGGCATCGTAGAATATTAGGCATATGCATCTCAGACGGTATTTGTCTGCAAGACGCTCATTGCTCCTTTTCAACAATACTTCCGTCTCATCACTTTTCGGACCATATGCGAGAACTGTCAGCTTCCTCAGCTGATTGCAGAGATACATGTCCATGTATCCAATCCTGCAAATATTATTAGCATTATACATGCACCCCATCGCTGAGCACACTACTCTTGAGCTTGTAGCTTTGTCCTGAGAGCTTGCTTTTGTGGGCTGGTGGGGTGCCCGCACGCTGTCCTCACATACGCCTCACATTTCCCGAGGCTATGCAAGCGGGTGAACAACTCCTATGCCAACGATCAGTGAGATCCATGGCCATACCTCGGTGCATCTTACCATCGTGACTCGTTTGATTTCAAGTGGGATTCCATCAACCTCAACATTACACTCGACACTAAGCCATCCGTCTTGCGCTCTTTTACACGTCTAAGATACATATATATCTAGCCAACAATGGTGATTCAACAAGATGGCACAGGCATTCACTCCACTACCAGTCGCAATCGCGACGCAGAGCATACTTCTCCAACAGCTGAGCGAGATGGCCTTCACATCCCAGAAACCGATGCCCAAGGATATCGCATCCGCGAGGAACCCTTCGGCACCCGCCGAAAGGTCCGTGTAATTCTCATGGGAGCTGCAGCATCGACGGTGAACTTTCTCAAGAAAGCTGAAGAGGAGATGCAAAACCTGGAAATCACCGTCTACGAAAAGAACCATGATGTCGGAGGCACTTGGTTGGAGAATCGATATCCTGGATGTGCTTGTGATGTATCATAGTCCAAAGGCAGCATCGATCGCGTTCTTACGCTGACAGACAACAGATTCCCAGTGTCAATTACCAGTTCACATGGAAGATCAAAACCTGGAATCATTTCTATTCGTATTCACCAGAGATCTTTGAATACCTAAAGGGCATCTACGAGGAAAACGACTTCATCAGTAAATACGTCAAACTCAAACACCAAATCGAACATGCTCAATGGGACGACGAGAAAGGCGTGTGGAGGCTCCGAGTAAAAGATCTTGCCACTGGCGGTACCTTCGAGGACGAAGCCGAGTTCTTCATCAACGCCGGTGGTGTCCTCAACAACTTCAAATGGCCAGACATACCCGGACTGAAAGACTACAAGGGCAAACTCATGCACTCCGCTGCGTTCGAAGAAGGCTACCCATTAGACAGCAAACGCGTAGCAGTGATCGGTGCTGGAAGCAGCGGCGTTCAGATCGTCGCCAATATTCAAAAGAAAGTCGACCACCTATACCACTGGGTCCGAAGTCCAATCTGGATCACGCCCGGCTTCGCACAAACCTGGGCCGGCAAAGACGGCGCCAACTTCGAGTACACCGACGAGCAGAAGAGGTTCCTCGAAGAAAATCCCGAAAAGTACCTAGAATACCGCAAACAAATCGAGAACGAACTCAACCAACGCTTCAAATTCATCATCAAAGGCTCCCCCGAAGCCCAAGCAGCCCGCGAAGCAGCAGAAGCCCAAATGCGCCGCACCCTCCAGAACAACGAGCGCCTCTGCAACGCCATCATCCCGCAGAAATTCAACCCAGGCTGCCGCCGCCCAACCCCAGCACCAGGCTACCTCGAAGCGCTAATCGCCCCGAACACAACCGTCTACACCTCCGGCGTCAACCGCATCACACCCACCGGCTTCCTCGACGAGACCAACACCGAACACGCCGTCGACGCCATAATCTGCGCCACCGGCTTCGACACAACCTGGGTCCCGCGCTTCCCCATCCTCAACGCCGCCGGCACCGACCTGCGAACCCTCTGGTCCGGCGCCAACAACCTCACCTCCTACCTCTCCATCGCCATCCCCACCTTCCCCAACCACTTCACCTTCTGCGGCCCCTACGGGCCCCTAGGCCACGGCTCCTTCATGCCCCTAATCGAGCGCTGGACCGCCTACATGCTCTCGGTAATCACCAAAACGCAGGTCGAAAACCTCAAATCCCTCACCCCCCTCGCCTCCGCCGCGGCCGATTTCCGCCAACACGCCGACCTCTTCCTGCAACGCACGGCCTGGACCTCGCCATGCCGCAGCTGGTTCAAGCAGGGTCGTAACGGCAGTGGAGGCGAAGGCGGGCAGGCCGTCGTGTATCCCGGCTCGAGGCTGCATTTCTTGCATTTGCTGGAGAGGCCGCGGTATGAGGATTTTGAGATCCGGAGGTGGGATGGGAATCGTTTTGCGTTTTTGGGGAATGGCTTCGATACGAGGGAGTTTGATGGGAGAGATATTACGGGGTATTTGGGGTTTTTGGGAGGGGAGGGGAGGGATGTGCAGCCGGTTTATGGGGAGGAGTTGATGCAGAGGTTGGCGGGGTGGGCGAATGGGATGTGAGGGGATAGAAGAATGTCGGAAGGAGAGGAAGAGTGTGATGAACAAAGAGAGAGCACGTTGAAATGCTTTGCCTCCTCGTTGCCCAGCTGATTTTCTTGGTCTTGCTCCATCAGATCAGGGAGGGAGAGAATGATGGCTAAGAGAGAGAACATCGACCTCCTTCTCCCTCCCCATTTCCCGCCCAGCTGATTCTCTTGGTCCCACCCCATTAAACCCAGCACACAGACAATGAAGTGCAAGTAAAGTCTTGGGGTACGGGGTCTAGTTTTCCGGGGAGCTGTGTAGGAGTCAGGGAATCTGGGGGGATTTCATAATGATATGGTAAAGAACCTGGAGTTATAGGGTAATTCTGTGGAGGCCATGTGTCATCGCTACCCGTCTCGTCACCTCGTGGCTTATTCATACAGATCTCAGGTCTCGGGGTTTCTTTCACGCGCTGCAGTGTTTTTATGGCGACTTGGTTCTAGGCGCTGGTTTGGTGGCTTGGGAGATGGAGGTTGGAGTCTTGAGGCGTTGCGACTCTGAGTCTGTGCGTTGTGGACTGAGATGTTGGCGTTACGTGAAGGGCAGGGAGATGTCGGGATGCGGGAGGGGAGGAGCGGTATTTTTGTGTTGCGCATTGTGGTAGAGTTTTGATTCTTTTTCTTGAGGCTGAGATATACTTTGGGGGCGGCAGAAGGGGTCGTCCGAATGGCTGCTTACGTGGCTTGCGGTTGGCGTTTGAATTACGTGTGGAAGATAGAGAAAAGGGAAAGAAAGAAGTACCTGGAAGTAGGCCTCGACTCTCCATCGCTCGAGTCTTCCATCTACAGTATTGAGACTAACAGGGCGACTACTGCAAGTATCTGCCAGATATACGAAGTGCACCATGTTAGCATCTCTCGGCTCCACGCGTCCCGGCCAAATGCTATCGCGGCTTCCATGCTAGTTTGCTAGCGAGTGAGACTTCGGCATATCAATCATTGATAACTGGTCTGGTCTTGGTGAAGGGAGGGATCGCCAGTACAAAAAATGGCGAGTCCCGATTCGTTCACACAGTGTGGATATTCCGAAACCTTCGATCATGCACGTGAGAGAAGGGTTTAGAAGGCGCATTCATACCGAAGAACTGCACTTCCGGAGTAACGAGACGGACATCACCGGTATCATTGTGAAAATAATCGCAATACTCCGCTTCATTTTCTTTCCATGACACGTCTCCATGCGAAGGCAGTCGTGTTAAGCATTTCCTGTTCTCTAGCTTTTCTTGTAGCCCAGCAAAGTACCTGTGCCATGTGCGTCAGCCGAGAAACACGCTCCCAAGTCTCTCCAAGACAAATGTCAAGAGTTTCTTCATCCTAGGCTACTAGTCTTGAACTTTCAAGAAGAGCCTAAGCAATTTCTAGGGTAATGCCAACCGCCAATCCGGCCCTGGCAGCCATGCGAGCGAAGAAGAAAAAATCCCCGTTCGCTCTCACGTTCGGTGCTGAGGTCCACCCAGCAGATAGTTATCTCTCAATGCTCGCTTGGGCAGTTTACGGTGACAGGGCAAGATGAATAAGAACGTTCGCGCCGGCCTCTTCCCCGCCATCGAGTGATAGCACGGTCTCTTCCACCCCACGTGCTAGAGCAGTTAAGGTGTCGTCTAAGCAATTCTCATAACGCGATGAAAACCGCAGGAATCCGCTCGTGGCCCCTCAACCCAAGAGTTGATACGCACCGCCTCCTGCCTGTATGGGGCCCGAGCCGAGATGCTACCTCACAACCTCACCTCAATCTGTCCCCTCGGTATCTGCCACCACTCACCTCTCCTCCCTGTCCCTCCTCTTCTATCAGGCCAAGACCTTCGCCAAGCAGATATCATCAAGCTGGTACCAAGTCTTCTTGCGCCGCCCTTGTGCGTCCGGGGCGGAGTGCTTGCACGCGACTAGGCCCGCTTGGGTCCAGCTTTCACTGCGTGCGCCGAGGTTCCATTGGTCGCCCGCGGACGTTCTTTGTTGCGCTTATCCGTCGTCTTTTGGGCGTAATGGCGTGCCTGAGAGGCAGGGAAGGCCAATCTAGTACGGCCGACGCTGAAGCGATGTATGTCACCCGCCGTTGACACCACATGGTTTAGGAAGGAAGGCAGGTAGGTTGGTAGCTCAGGCCGGCGGCGCGGTATATAAGTCCTTCGGGATCGCCGTTTGCTCGCCTCTATCAAGTGTCCCTGTTGTTTCGGTCTGTTCTTTTTTCCCCGTCACGGTTGACCCGTTTCTACATATCACTCTGCGTTAGCAACTTCCCCGGATCTGTGCCTGCACCTGCATGGTGTGAAGCTGCGACCGATCGACACAACAAGGCCTCACATACACAGCCCGAGCCAAAGGCTTCGGCCACTTCTTCCACGATGGCTCACTCAACCGGTCGCGAATGGGACATTGGTCGCAATTCTTCACCAGAAGACAACGGCAAGATGGAATACGGCTTCAAAGAACAGTCTGCCATTAACGCCCACGACGCGCAACTCTACACCGATCCGGACAGGAAAGATGAGAGTTTGCACCGTGGTCTCAAGGCCCGCCAGATTAGTATGATTGCTATCGGCGGCGCTGTTGGTGAGTTGAATATAACAATATTATCCGCGAATCATTCTAATACTCCATCCTAGGCACTGGTTTGATTATCGGAACTGGCTCTGCGCTCGAGAAAGCTGGACCTGCATCCATTCTCATCGCTTACTCTCTCATCGGTCTCCTCGTCTACGTCGTAATGTGCTCTCTCGGCGAGATGGCCACATGGCTTCCCGCAGCTGGTGGTTTCGCCACATACGCTACTCGCTTCTGTGACCCTGCACTCGGTTTTGCTCTCGGCTACACTTACTGGTTCAAATACATCATCATCACGCCTAACCAGCTCACTGCAGCATCGCTGGTGATACAATTTTGGCTACCCGCGGAAAGAGTCAATCCCGGAGTTTGGATTGCCATTTTCATGGTCATCATCATTGCGATCAACTACTTTGGTATCAGATTCTTTGGCGAGTTTGAGTTCTGGCTGTCTTCCATCAAGGTGGTCGTCATCATTGGACTGCTCATTCTCCTCATTTGCATCACCTCCGGCGGCGTCGAGGGTGCAGATGCTGTTGGTTTCCGTTACTGGAACAACCCTGGTGCATTCCACCCCTACGTTGCGACTGGCAGCTGGGGTCGCTTCCTCGCAATTTGGTCCTCCATGGTCACGGCTGTCTTCGCCTTCCTCGGAACTGAGCTTATCGGTGTCACCGTTGGTGAAGCCGAGAACCCTCGCCGTAACGTCCCTCGCGCCATCAAGCTGACCTTCTGGCGTATCCTCGTTTTCTACGTCTTCTCCGTCCTCCTCCTGGGAATGTGCGTCCCGTACAACAGCCCCATCCTCATCGACGCAGTAGGCGGAGGTGCCCAAAAGAACAAGAGTTCCGCAGCTGCCTCTCCATTCGTCGTCGCCATCGAAATCGCCCGCATTAGGTACCTCAACCACATCCTGAACGCCTGTATTCTGATCTTCGTCTTCTCCGCCGCCAACTCCGATCTCTACATCGCCAGTCGTACTCTCCATGGTCAAGCCATGAAAGGCTACGCACCCGCCTTCTTCGCCAAAACCAACAAGAAGGGTGTCCCCGTTCCCGCCCTAGCCTTCTCCGCCTGCTTCTGCTGCCTCGCTTTCATGAGCGTCAGCAGCAGCTCCAGGACCGTCTTCGGCTACTTCGTCAACCTCGTCTCCATCTTCGGTCTGCTCACCTGGATTTCCATCCTCGTCGCACACATCTACTTCGTCAAAGCCCGCCGCGCACAGGGCGTTGACGAAAAGTCCATGCGCTACAAGTCTCCTTTCGGCCTTTGGGGCAGCTACGTCGCTCTCGCTTTCTGCTGCCTCGTTGCTCTGACCAAGAACTTTGATGTCTTCATTGGTGGCTTCCACTATGAGAACTTCATCACCGGCTACCTCGTAAGTCTCCTCATTTCACACTTCTCCCCAGACATTTTCAAAAAGACACACAACTAACAACCTCCTCACAGGGTATCCCCATCTACCTCATCATGCTCCTAGGCTACAAATTCATCAAGGGCACCAAAGAAGTCAACCCGGCCGAAGCCGACCTCTGGACGGGCAAGGACGTCGTCGACGCCGACGAAGCCGAATGGCTCGCCAAAGAAGCCAACGACAAGGCCATGGGCAGACAGCCGAATGTCATTTACAGGCACACGCTTGGTTACCTCTTCTAGACGCCAGCTTTTGCGATGGTCGTGCTGTTGGGAAAGAAAGCTTTTTTGGAAAAAGAAAAATCATGTAGAGCTTGGGGATTGCCTGGGTTTTGACTCGGCTTTTCTCGGGCAAGATGTGTTATGTTTGTTATGATGGCATGGGCATTTCTCCTTCTGAGGGGGAATTGGAAATAATGAAGCTTTTCTCTTCCTCACTTCACTCTGACTTGTTCATTCTCACAGTGAAACGTCCTGGCCCTCGTGACCGACATTTTGACAAGCATGTCGTGTTCTATATTGCAGAAACTTGGCGCAGGAAGGATGCGAAATCGTCAGCGCCTGCCTGTCGTCGTCGAAGCTGCTTGTTATAGTATGGGTTCTAGACCCAGCGAGATGCTGGACATAATCCACCAATCCGGGTTAAGTGGAGGGGACGGGCGAGGTTTGTCGTTCATGCAAGATGCGAGGTGGAGCTTGGCTTCTTAGACATCGGAGTGCAGCCTATTCACACAGTTGAGGGCTGCTGAAGCGATATTTGGACAATTTAGTCGACAGATGATTGTCGATCAAGTAATCGTTACCTCATTTTGGATCGATTCATCGACCATGGCATTGCAGCATCCCCTTTCACACTCGAGATACTGCAACATGTACGGGTGCCTGGCCACTCGATGTTACACAGCAGGACACAATGCGCCAATGAGCTGATCTCAAAACATGCAGCTTCTGGCACGCCTAGCGCAGCCTGGTCTCAGCCTCGTTGAGCTACCTCCTCAGCCTGGTATTACTTGGTTAGAAACTTACGATGTCTTCCAGCTTCGAAGGCTCAGATCGATATTACATCCAGACAACCTCTGCATTCTCCAACGACCATGGACTCTGGCGTTCCCATCGTGAACCACCTACCGGATTTTGAAGGAAGGGAGCGACTCTACGATACACTCGATGAAGACTCCCGCCAGATCCGTTTGGTCCTTCTCCAAGGCAGCAATGACCGTGAGAGTTCACTAGAGGTTCTATTGCACACGGTCGGTCTGGAGAGAGCTCGAGGCTCATATATGGCTCTTTCGTACTACTGGGGCAATGCGCAATTCACAGAGACGGTTCGAGTCAAGAGAAGTTCAGGCACGGACACCGATGAATGTTTTGACGTACCTGTCACGAGGAACCTGGCATCTGCTTTGAGAGAGATGCGAAATGCCAAGTCGCGAGGTCTTCTTTTGATGTGGACCGATGCTATCTGCATCAACCAGACCAATATCGTCGAGCGCAACTACCAGGTCAAGATCATGTACGACATTTTCTCAGCCTCACGCTGGGTTTGGGGATGGTTAGGTGATCTCACGCCAGAGCTCGATGAAAGCTTGTCCTGGCTGGTGGGACTGTACACTTGGAAAGAGAGTCCAGCGGATATGTACGATGAGGACAATTTGCGGAGATGTACAGACATCGAGCCCATCGATATACAAAGTCACGCCATGGGCGGCACGGCTTCCCTGAAGCTGTTGGAAGCGTTGGCAGCCACCTCGCCTTTGTGGAATTCATGCTATTGGAGGCGAGGATGGGTGATTCAAGAAGTGTCGGCGGGATCAGAGGTTGCTTTCGTCTGTGGCAATCGTATTCTGCCAGGAGCAGCAATCTGGAACCTTCGCAAGCTATTCCGGGCTCGTCAAACTGCCCTACTCGACCTGACACCAGAGAATATTGATCATCTCGCGGACAACATCGCCTACGATACACTCGCCGCGTTTGTATTGGCACATTCAGCTACATTAAACAAGGACAAGGACATATCTCAGACGCGTATCAGTCATGATTATTGGTCTTTCATCGGCCGGTTCGAAACCACAGATCCACGAGACTTTGTATACGCACACATGAATACGTGGCCTTTTTTACAGAACTTAGAACCGAACTACGGACATTCTGTGATGAGAGTTTTCATGGACGCAACCATGACACTACCGCACGCCGCAACGAAATGGCACTACTTGAAGCCCGCGAGCGACTCTACTTCTGTTAGCGTTCCTTCTTGGGCTATTAACTTCGCCAGTGTGCCGCAAAGCAACGCTCTGGATACCTCTCTGTACGACGCTGCAGCGAGCTCTGTTCTTCGTGCACGGCTTGGAGGACCCGATACTCTGATCACGAGTGCGTTCATCACGGATCGAATACAGCACATTGCCGGTCTCGACCATCAATCAAATCAAAACGATCCCTCGCCGCTAGCCTCCAAAATGACTCTCTTCCTAGAAGCGAAGAAGTTCTTCGATCGTGTCGACGAACAACATGAAACATCGCACGACCCCTCTCGTTCCGAATTCCTGCGACTGATATGTGCCGACAGCGTCAGCCCCGGGGAGGTCTCCCGGCGTTGCACACAAGTAGATTTGCATTTGCTACGCATCATATTATGGAAGCATGGATTGGTGCCAGCTCCCACCTTGAACACAGCAGAAATCCGCATGACAGGCCTCAGGGAAGAGAATCTCGGACAATCCCTATGGCTATGGACAAGCATACTCCTCCACAGATTCGATTGCGGAATGACGAAAGAAGGTCGATACGCCTTTGTGCCCAAGGATGCAGAGAAAGGCGATTTGGTAGCAATCTTCGCTGGAGGATCGGTACCCCTGATCCTTCGTCCGTCTGGGATCAGGTCTGCGGTCACAGTCTACCGTATCATAGGCATGGCGTACATTGATGGTAAGTCAAGGTATCAGGAATCTGAGCCGGTCGCGACAATGCTGATTGCTGCAGGTGTCATGGATGGTGAAGCGGTCAAAATCCAGGCTGGACGCAATTTAGAAGACGAGCTCTCAGCCGAGCAAGTTGAAGAAGTCTTCAAAAGCGAGATCACTCTCATTTGAGGCGTGGGTTGCCAACACTTCATGATATGAACTAGCTTTCTCAACGATACCAGATGATAATGACGATAACACTCTTCTCAATATAAAAAGCCCCATAGTACTAATTCTCATACAAAAACGCAAAAGGGGGAATATCCACCACCTCACGTCCCTTCACCTCTCTCTTCTGCCCAAGAAAACGAAATCAAGTCAAGCAAGAAGAAATAAGCAAAAACACAAAAACAAAAGCAAAGAATACAAGCAAATGATAGTTAACAGCTAGTTAGTAGAAAACATTAAACCCCTCCTCTCCTTCCTTCGTGTCTCTCTCTCCAAGCTTTCATACAAAAAATTCTTCCCCATCTCCATCTCCATCATTCGAAAAAACAAAAAGCCATGTTTTCGTGCGCATCGTACCCGTTGACTGGGGCAGTGGTGGTAAGTGACATTATTACATCCTCCTCTCTCTTCATCTCTCTCTTCCCCTTTCTCTCCCTATTTTTCTCTCTCTCTCCCGCCATCAAATTCTCGACATTCAGTTCTGGAACTGTCTCCTTCTCTCCTCCACTCTTCTCTTCCCCAGATTTCCACACCAAAGCGTCCAAAAGACTCCAAGATTTACAACTCATCGTGAACAGCCTCCTCCTTCTTCTCATCACTCGGAACAACAACCTCCGTAGCCCTCGCAGCAAGCTCCTCCATACGACTCTTGGCGCTCTCAACAGCCTCCGAAATCCTGCTCGCGGCACTCTCCATAGCGCCCTTTTCCGCCTCGCCAAAAAGCGCACTGCTCACAGCGTCCCTGGCGGCTTCGACCTGCTCAGCCACAGCGGACGTGGCAGCTTGCACGGGGCCGGTGGACGTGCCGAAGAGAGCTTCGGAAATCGCCTGCGAGGCCGATTCGGCGGCGATGCTCATGCTCGATTGCGCTGCTTCGGCATAGCCGGTTTCGTGGCCGTAGACTGCGGTGCTGGCGGAGGAGTAGGCGGAGGAAGCCGCCGAGGTGGCTTGTTCGTAGGGACCTGGTGGGGGAGTTAGTTATGTGTTTGTGTGTGAGGTTTGGAGTTTGGATTGTTACGTACCCTTGCTTGTGCCGTAAACTTGGGCGCTGGCGGCTTCGACGGCGCTTTCGATTTGTTCGGCGACTGAGTCTAGGACGGCTTCGATGGTGGGGGGAGGAGTGAAAACGCTGGAGACGACGGAGGAGGCGCTTTCGTAGGCCTCTTCGGCGTAGCTGGAAGCTGCGGACGCGACGTGGGGTGCGCCGGTGTAGTAGGCAGAGTGTAGGCGGCTCATCACAGACTCGGTGAATTCGGGCTCGCGCTCGCTGATGATTTCGGAGAAGAGAGACTGTACTGCCTCATACTGGTAGATGGCGCCATCGGTAGCTTGGGCGTAGACGGATGTTGCAGAGCTGTAGACGGCATCGGTGAAAGGAGGAGGCTGGCCGTAGACTTGGTCGCTGGCACGGGCAATCAAGGACTCCCAGTTTTCCTCGGCGCGAGAAGCCATGGATTCCATGAAAGGAGTCTCAGTGCCGAAGATGGCAGTGCTAGCAGCGGAGGCGGCTTGGTCGTAGGCAGCCGGAGTGGTGCCATAGAGAGCGTCGTGAGCGTAAGTCGAAGCGTACATCAGCTGGGAGGAGGCGGCTGCCACGGCGGCGTCATATTGGGATTGAGCCTCATCGATTGCAGACTGAACAGGAGATTTCTGCGTAGCACCTGCAACAGAGCGAGCCTTACTTGCGAGGTCATCGAGGTTCACACTGGCGGCGGAAATCGCGGAGCTGTACGAAGCTTGCGCAGCGTCGATATAAGATTGGTAGGCAGGCTTCTTGTACGCATCAGTGGCTGCGGCAAGCTGACTGGACGCGGCAGAGAACATGACATCGTACTCGGAAGAGATTGAGTCCAGCACGGCTTGAGCTGGAGGCTTGCTAGTAACACCAGCAGCGGAAGTTGCAGAAGCGTAGACATCTGACATCTGCGAGCTAGCAGCAGCCATAGCAGCATCGTAAGTGCTCTGGGCAGCCGCAACATATGCTTGCCAGCCGGTGGTTGGAGTTGCACCCACAGCAGTGCTTGCCGCGGCGACGAAAGAGGAGTATTGATCGTGAGCATAACCGATGCCTTGGTAGTAAGCCTGTTGAGCACTTGCCATGTATGCCTGGTGGGCAGGGGTAGGCTCGGCACCAACAGCGATCTTCGCGCTGTGGTACTGGGCTGAAGCAGCAGAAAGGCCCTCAGACAGGCGGGAAGATGCAAGAGCGTTGATGCTCGAGTAGGCATCTTCAACCTTCTCGAAGACGGGCGGGGCAGTAGGCACAGCGTCCGCAACAGCCAAATATCTCGAGCTGGCGGCAGAAACGGCATCCGAGTATGCAGACTTGGCAGACTGGAACATCGATCTGTGGATAGGCTTAGCGGTCCCGTCCATGTTGTCGTAAATGTTGGACTTCGCAGCTTCATAGTGAGATTGAGCAATGGCGCTGGCTTCCTGGTAGCGAGACGCAGCGTTGATCGCAACGCTCTCGGTGATACGTGCAGCCTCGGTCATGGCGGAGCCCAGAGGCGTAGGTGTACCGTAAATGGCATTGGAGGCAGCAGTGACAGCATCGTTGTACTGCTGCTTGATAGCATCAGTACCTTCCGGCTGAGCGCCAAACAGGATGCTGCTCGCAGCGCTCAATGCACTCTCGTATTGTTCGCTAGCAAGAGAAGTTGCGCTCTCGATGTTGCCTTGAGTTGAGGTAGCCGGCTTGATGGCATCCTCAATGGCCTGCGTGAGGCGCGCACCCTGGTCCAGAGCGTCGTCGATGACCTCTTGGATGCGCTCGCTGTAGCTGTCAACATCTTCCTCAGCATCATCAAATTCTTCATCCAAAATTGGGCCGCTGGAAGATGGGACAGCCTGAGCCATCGCACCACCCCAGACCTTTGAAGAAGCCGTTGCGCTGGCAGAAGACACGTCGCTGCTGTCAGGAATCTCGTCGGAAACCACTGAAGCAACAGACGATGCGCTGGAGCTTGCGTCGTCAATGATGTCGGAAGCAAAGTCAGAGGCCTGCGATGCCACGGAAGACGCGCTGGATGCACCCTCAGTCGCAGCGGATGAGACGCTGCTGACGGCGGCGTCCTTGGAGGAACCGCCAGCGGCAAGGATGCTTGCCGCCTTAGGGTCAAGACTGCTAGCACGCTCGTCATAGATCACAGACGAAGCAGACGAGGCAAAGCTCTCATATGCGGGAGTTTCAGAACCGATGATGGCTTCGGAGACGGAGGATGCGCCATCAGTCAAGCTGTCCGACAAAGACGATTCAGTGCCAATGACTGACGAGCTAACCTCGGAGGCGGCGCTAGAAACCGACTCGGCAACCTTGCTGGTGACACTCTCCAGGGTTGGTTGTTCGCTTCCGACGACAGCCTGGGAAGCTTTGTCGACGACAGACTCGACGGTGTCTTCGACCGAGGCGCTGGCGGCAGCGGCAGCTGCTGCTGCGGCGGCGGAAGCCTCAGCAGCTTCCCGCTCGATCTTGCGCTGAGCACGCTTGGAAACGGGCGGCGTGTTCTTGGTGTTGAAGTCGTCGGTTGAGTCCTCGGCAGCAATCTTCCATTTGCCAACATCCTTCAGCCTAGCAAGCTCTTTGGCGGCCTGCTCAGCGATGCCCATACCGCTGTGCTCAACATTCTGGGCGGCTTCCTTTGCGGCGAGAATACTTTCATGGTCGACAGCAACCTTCTCAACATCCTTGCGCCAGGCCTTAGTGGCCTTCTTGAGGTCGTTGTACTTGGACCAGTCCTTGTGCGCCAGTCCACTGTCGGAATACTTACGTCCAATCTCAGTCAGACGAAGTTCACGAATGCTGTCGACAGTCTCGAGGGTGGACTCGAGAGCCTTGTTGATGAGATCGGAAGTTTCGCCGCTGTATCCTTGGTGCCACTCTCTGACCGCCTGGGCGCGAGATTTGACGTTCTGGCCAGCCGAACGGATGGCAGATGCAAGGGCAAGCTGAGCCTCCTCAATATCGTCGTCGGTAGGCTCTTCAGGGATGGCGCCGACGATTGCGAGAATGCGCGCTTTAACGCTGTTCAGAAC
Organism: Cladosporium sp. MBC 237; assembly: GCA_030772445.1. Lineage (NCBI taxonomy): Eukaryota > Fungi > Ascomycota > Dothideomycetes > Cladosporiales > Cladosporiaceae > Cladosporium > Cladosporium sp. MBC 237. The sequence goes on along the minus strand of JAPHCH010000031.1, from coordinate 95,955 downwards.
TCCCTCCACAGTCTCCTCAAGCTGGACAACGAGCGATCGGCCAACGCCTTCAATCTGGCTCTTCTTCTGGTGTTCGGTAATCTCATCGATGCGCTCTCGCAAGTGCTCGGCGCCCTCGTCGACAGCCTTGGAGCAGACTTGTTCCCAGCTCTTCAAGTCCTGGAGGAAGAGCTCGCGCGGCTCAACAGACGGCGAGGGCTCGCTAGCGACGCTGCTTGCGGAAGATGCTCCCTTGGTAGCTTCGGAGACGGCCGACGAGACGCTAGAAGCGGAAAGCGAGGCGGTGGACGAAGCATCTTCGGCGCTGAATGATTTTTCCATGCTCTTGATCTCAGCCTCAAGCTTCTTTTCATCACGGTAGCGGCCAAGGCGCTCGGTGATGCGCATGAACTGCGGCTCGACGTTCTCGCCGTAGAAGACACGCAATTTCGGCCAGACCTGACGAACCCAGAGCGACCAGACAGCGTTGCTGGCATACTGCGCCTGAGGCCAAACAGTCTCGACTGCAAAGTGACGGCCATGGGTGAAGACTTTCTGGGTGTAAGGCGCGGTCTTGTGGTAGATAGGCTGAAGCTCAAGCTCCCAGATGTCCGAGGCGGAGGTCTTGAGGGATTGGTAATGAGGGTTGACGGAATCGTATGCCTTGTTGACGTAAGGAGAGAGCACTGCGTCGTACTGCTTCCACGCGTGCTGTTTCGCAACCTCGAGCTGCGGCTTGACGGTCTTGTCCCATTGCTGAAGTCCAATATCTTGCGCCTGGGCAACACGATGAGCAGCATGCTGCTGGTACAAAGCGAAACCCGGCTTGTAGACCTGATTGTTGAATCGATCGACGTAAGGTTGAGCTTGGTTGACGTAGGGTGCGAGGTGCTGTTGGTAATAAGGCTGGGCGTAAGGGGTGACGTAGTCTCTGGCCTGCAGGTATCGTTTGCAGACCTGGGGCGAGTCGCTGTTGAGTTCAGACTGCTGCGAAGGGCAGCGGAAGAGAATGGTCAGCAAGCAGTACCAGATGGTCAGCTTCGCGGTCTTGTCAAAGAGCCAACCCGAGGCCGAGCGCCTGTTTGACCTTCTTCGCGACGAACGCGAGGATTTCGTAGCATGTGAGCCGTTCGAGGCCAGATGGCCATTCGACTGTGAAGGCATCACAGATTTATTGGGAGTGCCGTTGGCTTGATTAGCCATGTGGGCAAGGGTTGGGAGTGGTGATGGAGGAAACAAAAGACTGGCAGCACTGGTCTGGTCCGTACACGCTAAACACCTAAGCTCCAAGCTTTATCTGGGCAGCATGCACCCTGGGGAAAGTGGTTGGAGAGTAGCGCGTTTTAGGTTGAGGTGAATGTAGATATCAAGAGAGAAGAATATGTAAGAATTGATACTAGTTCAGTATGACAGGGACATGTCAACATCAGTGAACAGATGACATGGCTGGCGGACGATCATCCCTCCTCCTCGCGTCTTTTCCAAGCTTCACGACCTTCTCTCATCTCTCACCCAAATCTCTCGCCGTTTCACTTATGGCGTCATTACACCGCGCTCTCGCGCAGACTTTCAGGTTTGCTGTTATCTGCTGCCTCAGGTGCCCCATCCTCCATCGGCTCAGGGTCGGCGGCGGGCAAGCGAGGACATGTGAAGGCGAGATCGCCCTGTTCCGAGCCTCTACCTCCATTCACTCCACCCTAAACAATTTATTGTTGTTATTCACATACATCTTGCCTCATCCTCTGCTGCTCTTGTCTAGTCTGCATATTTGTCATCCTACTTTACTATTTGCCGACTTCCTGACTGGTCTTCACCTTCGCATAAGCCACCACCCGCGACTTCCCCGCCGTTGACCGTACATTACCTGTCCATTCAATCATCACCGCCTGCATATAACTTTCCCACGCCGTCTACTGAAGCCTTTTGCAACAAAGACCTACTGCCGATAAAAGGCAGCGTCAATCACTCCATGCACAACTAGTCTCTTCACCCACAGCCTTGCTGGCCAACGCATCACCACCCCACCACAATCACCATGGACTACGACGACGATGCAAATAAACTCTTCGTGGATGAAGAGACCATGAATGAAGCCATGCGCGAGTATGAGAGGCTCACTCGCAAGGACACCATCGAATCGAACCCAATCAGCGAGCCTATCTCAGACGCCCATCCTACATGTCGCATCTGCCGCAGCGAAGGCACTCCCGAAGAGCCTCTTTTCCACCCTTGCAAGTGTAGCGGTAGCATTCAATATGTCCACCAGGAATGCCTCATGGAATGGCTTTCACATTCCCACAAAAAGCACTGCGAGCTGTGCAAGACGCCCTTCAGATTCACTAAATTATACGACGCCGACATGCCCGCTCAATTACCGTGGGATGTGTTCATACAAAGAGCAATGATACATGTCGGACAGGGTATATCAAACACAGCAAGAGGACTGTTGGTTGCGCTGGTATGGATGGTCATGTTGCCATGGTTCATCCGCTGGGCCTGGAGATGGATGTTCTGGCTCATGGACGCTGGATGGGTGAGAGAAATGTACCTCTTCAAGATTAAGCGCGCAAGCGGTGGCAGTTTCAAGACATTCTTGGAGCAAAACAGCGCAGTTCCGAGGGCTGGAGCAGCATTATTGGGGACTGGAGGAATAACGCCCGCCAACAATAGTTCCGACTTGGTTTCAAATCTAGGTCTCAACTCGACAACCGCCAACGCGACAGGCTTCAACCAAACTGCTGAACCTCTGCAGTGGCCGCAAGCCGACACCTCGATATTCTCGTCATGGGCGTACCTCTCCGAACTCACACCCAACCCTGGACTCAACCGCTTTCTACTCGACATATTCGAAGGACAACTCATAACCTGCGTTGTCATCATCGGCTTTATCTTGGTCTTCCTCATCCGGGAATGGGTTGTTCAACAGCAACCACTCGTCAATATGGACCAACTGAACAATGTGCAACAGCAATTAAGAGAGGCCGCAGACAGGGTTCAAGAAGAGAACGAGCGGTTTAGGAGACAACAGGAACTACTGGATCAAGCACGTGGGCGGCTGCTCGAACTTCAGCGAGAGACTGAGGATGCTCAACGGCAAAACATGGAGAGCATTGGTCTTGATAAGCCAGAGTTTATCGGCTGGGAGAGACTTGAGGAGGTCATCGAAGTGGCAACGGAGATGCTCAGCAACGGAGATAGAGCAGGTTTCGAAGAACGAGCCCCGACGGTCACCGAGCAAATTCGTGCCGCCGGATACGAACCTGGCCTGGATTTAGATGCATTCACTGATAGAGTCTACGCGAAACTTGCCTCTTTCCCGGACGACGAAAGGAATGCATGGGAAACTGTTCTTGTGGACGAGATCCAACGCAAGAAGGTGTCTTCGGATGGCGCAATCAGGACCCATGCGTTCAATGAAGATCACGATCAACAACATCAAGAGGAGACTGCCGCCTCCGAACAGAGAGATTCAGCCGCAAGGCCACCTATGCCTGAGCGTGAGTTTTCATCACGAGCCACACAAATTCAACGCTTACTCGAAGAAGCTGATGGCATTTTCGGTCAAGTTCACGGCGATGCAACGGGTAGGATAGAAGAACCCGTGGAAGCGGGGCCAAGCACAGCCAGAACATCGTCCACGGATAGCTGGCAGGATATCGAGCAGCCTGAGGAACCTTCCCTGGCGGACAAGCTCGCAAAATTAAGCGAGAGAATCTCGGAACCCTCTGAACCGCATTTCGATGCCGAAAAGGAAGGCATTCCTATCGCTAATGCGGGGCCTGATGCAAAGACAAATATCAAGCGTAGTGGCAATGGCAAGGCGAGGGCTGTGCCTGAACCGAAGAAGGAAGAGGCAACTGAAAAGAAAGATGAAAAGAAAGAGAGCAACGACGACGAGGATAAAGTTACGAACGAGGATGCGCGGGCACCTTTGACGGACGAGCCATCTACGACTGATGTACAATCAACAGATTCCATCAATGGTAGTCCGGCAGGGCCTGAGCTTGAAAATGCCAACGATGAGTCCTTTGTCAGCCGCGTCGGTAGCGCTTTCAGGGAAGAGTTTGGCCTTGACGAGGCTGACTTTCACAACGGCCAACCCTTGGCAAACGAGGTGGTAAACAACAATGCTCAACCTGAGGAGGCTCCCTCAATACACGACAACCGCGAGGCTAGACCAGAGCAAGCACCACCGCACGGACTATACGGAAGCTTGGCAGACTGGTTTTGGGGCGACATCCAAGTCAACAACGCACCAGAGCCCATACCTGCTGCGCGTGAAGAGCGCGTAGATGATAATGACGCTGCTGGAGGAGCTCCGCTGCCACCACCGCAAATGGATCACGCAGATCCCCTACAACCACAAGCCGCAAATCCATTCGGTGTGGACAATGGACCAGACCCCGAAGTTGCTGCGGCTGCAGCACAAGCTGGCCTGGATGCTGAAGCAGTGGAGGACGCAGAGGACTTGGAGGGCATCTTCGAGCTCATCGGTCTCCAAGGCCCGCTCACTGCTCTCTTCCAGACGTCCATGTTCTGCCTTGTGTTGGTCTCGGGCACTGTTTTCAGCGCCGTGGGTTTACCCTACGCCTTTGGCAAGCTTGTATTGAGCTTCATCGGCAGTCCTGTCTATTTCATCTTCAAGCTGCCGCTGCAGCTGGCCTCTTTCATCGCCGACTTCGTCATCGACGCATCCCTCTTTGCGGGTGGCTGGTCGGTAATGGTTTTCGGTCTTGTCAGCGAGCTGATCTACAAAGCTATCAGTATGGTGGTTCGCCTGCCGTCCTCAGCCCTACTTGAGAAGCTAACCGCTGCTTCAATAAACACTGCCACTGCTTCTGGCGCGCGGTTACAAAGTCTCTTCATCGCTGATGCCAACGGAGATATGGGCATTAATGGAATCTTCCTTGGTTGGAGTGTCCATTCGCATGAATCTCTGCGTGCTTTGCAGGAAGAGATCGACATGGTTTTGAGCTTCATCGGTCGAACTGTCTTCTCTGTCGGCGACGCTGTCTCGAGTGGTTCTTTTGCTGCCGCTTGGGGTCAACTATCGAACATGCTCTCTCAGGTGCCTGCTGTGCCAGCGAAATTCATGGCTTGTATCCAAGTCATATCGCAGTACACCATGCCACTATTTGAAGCACTTGGGAGCCTGAAGACGGGAGCTCTCAAACTTCAGGTGCCATCGACTTCGCCCACTTCCATCGACCCGACTCTTGTGTTCTGGGGCACATCTGACCGCGTTGTGGCGGTCTTCACTGGCTATGTTGCACTTGCCATGTTGGCAGCTCTTTATGTTGCAGCAGATACGCCCATCACCAGCTCAGTGTCTGGCCAGAGGCATGAGAAGATGATTCGCGATACTCTGCGTCAAGCGGGCGGCGTGCTCAAAGTCATCCTTATCATCAGCATCGAGATGCTGGTCTTCCCGCTCTACTGCGGGCTTCTCTTGGACATTGCTTTCTTACCGCTGTTTGGCGGCGCCTCGATTGCCTCTCGTCTTGCTTTCGCCGCCAGCAAGCCTTACACATTCTGCTTCATGCATTGGTTCGTGGGCACTTGTTACATGTTCCACTTTGCCCTGTTCGTTGGCATGTGCCGCAAGATCCTGCGCAAAGGCGTGTTGTGGTTCATCCGCGATCCTGACGACCCAACTTTCCACCCGGTCCGTGATGTGCTTGAGCGCAATGTCACGACCCAACTGCGCAAGATTGCGTTCTCAGCTCTCGTTTACGGTGCTCTGGTCATACTATGCCTGGGTGGCGTGATCTGGACTATTGGGAAGGTCTTTAAGGGCATCTTCCCTGTCCAATGGATCAGCACCGAGCCAGTACTAGAGTTCCCTGTGGATTTGTTCCTGTACAACCTTGTCACACCGCTGCTCATCCGTTTGTTCAAGCCAAGCGATGCTGTGAACGGTCTGTACGCTTGGTGGTTGCGGTGGTGCGCTCGTGGTCTACGCCTCTCGCACTTTATGTTCGACGATCGCCGTAAGGACGAAGAGGGACACCACATCCACAAAACTTGGCTCAGTGCGCTGCTCTTGCGCAAGGCAGAATCGGATGATTACAACGCATCAGCAGTGGATCAGAAGGTCAATGTCTCCTCTAATGCTCAGCCGGAGGTTCGCTTCCAGCGTGATGGCAAGTACGTCCTCACTCCTTGCAATGATCAATACAGACCACCCAAGGCCGGTGAGGCTTTCCTCCATACCGATGATGATGACGTTTACATCGTCGACAAAGATGGCAAGAAGAACGAGAACTTTGCAAAGATATACGTACCGCCTCTCTTCAGGCTGCGAGTCACTCTGTTCATGATCTGTCTCTGGATGTTTTCTGCAACTACTGGACTTTGCGCCACGCTAGTCCCCTTGGTATTCGGAAGGTATGCAATCGACTGGGCATTCCCTGGTGTTCCGGTCAACGACATCTACGCCTACACTCTTGGAGCTTATACCCTGAGCGGTGTGGTGTATGCAGCTTTGAAGAGTCCTCAAGCCATCCGGTACCTGCGAGAGAAGGCTCAAGCAATCGACTTACGTGCGTGGGCCGCTAGAGCAGCAACACTCACCGTGCGATCCCTGAAATGCGCCTACGTTTACGGTTTCCTCGGCTTGGCCCTCCCGACCCTCTCAGCCTTCATACTCCAGTTCTACATCATCCTCCCCCTCCACACCTACATGGTCGCCTCGGCCCACGACCAAGCCCAAAACACCTCCACAACCCTCAACGCTACCAACATAACCGCCCAACTCTTCAACCAAACCTCCCCCGCAGCCCTCAACTCACCAACCCCCTCCCCGCCCGGCCCTTGGCTAACAAACCACAACATCCACGTCTTGCAAGACTTCGCCCTCGGCCTCCTCTACTGCCGCATCCTGACGCGCGCCATAGCCACCGGCCCCTCCTCGCGCGCCAAAGAAGCCTTCCGCCGCATCACAGCCCCAGGCTACCTCAACCCCTCCCCCCGCCTCGCAACCCGCTTCATAATCCTGCCTACCCTCCTCCTCGCAACCTTCACTTTCCTCTTCCCTCCCTTCGCCGCCTGGTCGATCATCACGACCGCCTCACGCACAGGCTACGACCTCGACAGTGAGATGTGCACGCTGCTCTACCGCTATTCTTTCCCTTGCGTTGGAGGGGTGGGCTTGGTTTGTTTCGGGTGTTGGGAGGTTGCTCGCGCTACGGAGCGTTGGCGCGCGAGGGTGAGGGATGAGGTTTATCTTGTCGGGGAGAGGTTGCATAATTTTGGGGAGAAGAGGCCGCCCGTGGGGAGTCGGAGCGTGGTTAGACGGGAGAGGGTGGGCAGGAGGGAGGGAGATTGGGATTTGTGAGGGGAGAGTTTGGTGGGTGGTAGGTGGTGGTGGATGTGTTTGATGAGTTGGGAGTATTGCGAAGGTTTGGCGTTGGGGGTTTCTTTTTCTTGAAAGTGGTGTTATTATTAGCACAGCGATTGGTGGGAGTATGCATCTGTTTCCTTTCTTATTTTTATCATTTCCATCCGATTCACTCTTGATAGGTTCAGTAGCTTATGGACTCGTGATGGATCTCACGTGCTTTTCGTGAGGCACAACCTCTGAGCAGGTACCTGTAAGGCAGCTTCGCAATCAACAGCCTTTCAAGCTACGTATTAGAGATCTCCGAACTCAGGCCCTGACCTTTTCTTCTTCCTCTCTTTATTGAGGCATATAAGTCCGATAATTATCTCGATCGACATATTCATCATTCATTCTCACAAAGCTTCTTGTAAAGAAGCAAAGGTCAAGCTTCGGTAAGGCGTGCCAATTTTTGAACAAGGAGAGTTGATTATTGCCTGCAAGGCTAGAATACTTGGTCTACGCGTGGAACACGCGCGCGTGCGCGTGCGCGAGACTGTAGTGAACGGACGCTCCACTACGCAGGTTAGGAGGAATGTCTCGATCGTACCGGAGTCAAGGCACTGACACCGCTCGTTGCCAGTAAACCCTCAGAAAACTCTCACTGCTGCAACACATGAATCTATCCTACGCAGTCTACGTGTAAGTCTAGCTAGGTAAACAGCAAAACACATGCCTGCGGGTGTCTCCCTTCCAGGAAACCCCCCGGGGTCCACGAAGCACACACTGGGACCAAGTATCAATTCTGGAGGGCTGTGCTATGAGTGTGATAGTTGTGATGCGGCTGTGGTGGTGGTGTTCAGCTCCCACGTCACCGATCCGAAACCTGTGCTTCGATGGTGACACCTTGAGCTTCTACACGCACTTTTGTGTTTGCTTTGGCGGTGAGCGGGAGGTGTGCGCGCGGGCTTCTATTTACTGAGAGCGCTGCTATTTACTAGGCGTGCTGCGGTGCGTGTCGCTGTGAATGCTACGATCACGACTTCTTCTTCTCTAGGTCTTTGAAGATTCGATTATAGGAATACCTTATTCAACGCGGAAGAATCGACTGCGAGCGATTGAAGAGCTTGGAGATTTGGCTGGACTGGGCTGGTTTGCGGGCAGAAATACCGACTTGAAGTCTACCCTTGGTTGATTTGTGGTGTTTGAAGGAACATCTTCGACTGACTTGAGCACGATTTCGAGCGCGATTTCTCGACAACTCTCTTCAACATCCGAGGCTTTGTGCCAGACCAGAGATCTCCGACACGACCATGTCGACGTCTTCCGAGGAAGGAATTCAAGCTTGCGAGACAACAGTGACTGGTGATAGTTGTTGCAAGCCGATAGCACGCGCCACTGTTGAGAAATGCAATAGCATCTCGCCGGGATCTTCCTGCTGTGGTGCCGGATCGAAAGGAGAATGCGATAGTGGGAGTACATCCAGCCACGAAGCATGCAAGCCGATAAAGAGAGCGGGACTCGCAGATATCGAGAGTAATTCAGCCCGTGAGTTCGTCACGCTGAAAATCTCTGGCATGGACTGCACTGGCTGCAGTACGAAAATGGAGAGCATGCTCGCTCAGATTCCTGGTGTCTCGAATCCAGAGGTCACTTTCGTTTCCGGCAAGGCTGCGTTCAAACTTGACACGAGTGTCACCTCGGTCGAGCGCATTGTATCGCTGGTGGAGAAGCGGACTGGTTTCAAGTGCTCTCGCATGGTTGAGGGATATCAGCATCTGGACGTGTATATGTCGGCCAATCAGGCTGAGACGCTTGAAAAGAGCAGCGTCGAAGGACTCGTATCCGTGGCAAGATTCAAGGGGACATATCGCATCACTTATAACCCTCATGTTATCGGTGCGAGAGACCTGCTGCCACCGGATGTACAGTTGGCGCCACCTGCTGCGAATGCTGTCGTTTCTGGTGAGAGACTTCAGCTAATTCGAATGGCCTGGTATACATGTGTGGCGGTAATCTTCACCATCCCCGTGGCGGTTTTGAACTGGTCGGCCAACTCGGTCCCTCGACAAACTCGCGACATCATCTCGCTAGTCCTGGCAACTGTCGTACAAGCCATCGCTGTGCCGGAATTCTACGTGAAAGCCTTCAACTCACTCATTTTCGCCAGGGTTGTCGAGATGGATATGCTGGTCGTTATCAGCATTACAGCAGCTTACGGGTACTCGGTCGTTGCGTTTGGCTTGACAGAATCTGGTGTGCAGCTGGAACAACACGCGTTCTTCGAAACCAGTACTTTGTTGATTACCCTAATTCTTCTCGGGAGACTCGTTGCTGCTTTTGCTCGCGCGAGAGCAATTCAGGCCGTTTCAATGCGCTCTTTACAGACCCAAGAGACGTTGTTGCTTGGACCGGAGGGGGAAGTGACTCCCATCGATGTTCGCATGCTGCAGTTTGGTGATAGCATTGTCATCAGACCGCATTCCAGCATTGTGACGGACGGCGTCGTGGTTCTTGGCACGAGCGCCGCAGATGAATCGATGATGACGGGAGAAACCATTCCCGTTAGGAAAGAAGAGGGCAGTTTGGTGACAGCTGGAACTCTGAACGGCGAGGGTGTATTGCATGTGAGAATTTCACGCCTTCCTGGAGCAAACAGCATCGACGATATAGCGATATCAGTTGAGACTGCTTTGGGAGTCAGGCCTGAAATTCAGAACCTGGCCGACCGAGTGGCTTCTTGGTTCGTACCAGCTGTAGTAGCAACAACGCTGATTGTCTTCGCTATATGGATCGGTATTGCACTTGAGGTGCGCGCAAGTTCGACGGGTGGAGCGATCGGTACGGCCATCACTTATGCCATCGCTGTTCTGGCGGTCTCCTGCCCATGTGCTCTTGGTCTGGCGGTACCGATGGTCCTTGTCATTGCTGGAGGTGTTGCCGCCCGTTCAGGCGTGGTGATCAAAGCAGCGGATGCGACTGAGCGAGGCTACAAAGTCACCGATGTTGTCTTCGACAAGACGGGCACTTTGACGAGCGGCATTCTTAGCGTTGTCAAAGAAGAGATGCTGGACTCGAAGATCTCGGCCGACGATGCTTTCTCTGTAGTGGCGGCATTGGTAAAAGATGACACCCATCCAGTCTCTCGCGCTACTGCTTCCCATCTAAGCGAAAGAATTCTTGCAACATCCATCTTGAATGATATCCGCTCGGTTGCTGGGCAAGGCATCCAAGCTCATTGGGGAAGCAGCTCTGTCAGACTTGGGAATCCTTTCTGGCTTGGTATCGATAACATTGCCGCGGTGGCCACACTCATATCCCAATCCATGACCTGTGTCTGTCTCACGATAGATGGCCTTCCTGTCCTCGCCTTCGGGCTCAAAAGCATGATACGCGACGAGACTGTGGCAGTCACGACTGCATTGCGCAGCCGCAACATCACTTGCCACATAGTTAGCGGAGACCATGCCAAAGCCGTCGACGCCGTGGCTTTGGCTGTAAGCATCAACGGCGCTTCCACAGCTTCTCAATGCTCTCCTGTTCAGAAGCAAGAGTACGTCAAAGCCCTCCAAGAAGCCGGCAAGACCGTACTGTTCTGCGGTGACGGAACGAACGATGCGGTCGCGCTTGCTCAGGCGGACGTGGGTATCCAGTTAGGGAACGCATCGGATGTCGCTGGTGCGGTGGCAGATGTTGTGCTCTTGGGTGGTCTTGATGGTTTGCTTACATTGCTCGATATCTCGAAGCGTGCATTTTCACGCGTGGTGTTCAATTTTGTCTGGGCTGCTGTGTATAATGTGTTCGCCGTGCTGTTGGCAGCTGGGGCGTTTGTGAAAATCCGGATCCCCCCAGCGTATGCGGGATTGGGTGAAATCGTTAGTATAGCGCCAGTCATCCTGGCGGCTTTGACGCTTTTGAGGCGAAATGCGAGAATTGAATAGGTAGCTTATGATTTCGCTTCCGATGACACTCTCTTTGACACCTTGCGTGACCAGCAGCGCCTTTTGAGGACCCTGCCCACCGTCGTCTCGTGAACACGAACGTCGAACTGGTCATTTACAGTGGACGTGACCTCGCCAAGGTGGGCAGTCGGCCGGTCATTGAGGTATTTGAGGATGAACTAGCCAGCAGCCATTAGTCTGTGGTTCATGGGGTATCCTGACACCACTTACATCCTCCTGGGCAGCCGTGAGGGCGCGCGGCCGCCCCTTCACAACGCACGACGGCGGATAAGGGGCATTGAACAGCTCGATATTGTGGGCAATGCGTGCCACCATCTTATTGCCGAGTGAGAGCGTGCGGGCGATGGCACTGTAGGAGTGGGTGCCTTCATCGAGCATCTGCTGGATCTTCGCGATCACTTCGGGCGGCAGCTGCGGCATAATGGCTCCAACAGATGGTCTATACCAACGGGAACTGGATATACGACTGAGAGAAGAGCAATTGAGTTGAAGTGAAGTGTTTTGACATGCCTCCTTCCTCAGGTCCAGCGTGCTCAGCCGTGCTTTGATTGGTCAGAATCTTCGCAGACCTCACGTTGCGCCACGACTTATTCTCAAGAGCACTACACGCCATCACTTACGCGATATCATTGATTCCTCTCAAGATGCCGATCTGTATAGAGTGCCGTTATCCCGTCAGCGCGCTCTATACAACGTACAGTAAAGCGGACGACAAAGCACTCGGCAAAGGTGTACGGCTAACCCAGTGTCCTTCCTGCAAAATACCGTTTGCCGACAAATATGTTGAGCATGACTTTGTCGTACTGTTCATCGATCTCGTCTTGATCAAGCCCCAGGTAAGTACTGTTCTGTCCTGGGCCATGGGATCCCGTGGCCAGAATGAGCGTCACACTTTGTCACTTTCATGTTTGAGAATATGGAGCAAGATACATGATTGGAAGCATATGGGCAGAAGTTCCGGAACACAAGGCTGATAGCATTCCAGGTATACAGACATCTTCTCTTCAACCGGCTAGGTCGGGCAGATGATCGCTTCGACGTAAGTCCTCATCATGTACAATAACTGCGACATCAAACCTAGAGCCTAACATAACCAGCCCTCCATCATACGCCTCGGCGTGCTTTTACTTCTGTTCGATGTCTACTTGACATGGGCACGGATAGAAAAGGCAACTCCATCATCGCCGGCTCTACCATTGGCTCCGCCGCCACCGTTTCCGTCCAGCCAAAGCAATCTCACCAATACCACCATGGCGGGTTCCATGCCGAACACAGAAAACCCTACAAGCCTCCTCGCATCACAGCCAATACTGATACAGTACTTGTTCTTCTTGGCTTTATGTGCCGTTGAAACGGCTTCATTTCACATGCCTATCCGAACACTACTGAGCATCAGATTCCCACGCCCACTGTCTTCAGTAATACCCTACTACCCACATAAAGCGCTGATCAGCACGGCTCTGCTGGTCTCAAGCTTCACCAAGCTCTTCCCGTTGCTCTTGTTGGTCTGGAACTACGACCTGCCGAGTAGCGCGAGTGCCGTTTCATGGGCAGTCATCATCAACAACGTGGCCGCGCTGGAGATTCTTCTGGATTGTGGCTATGTCAGGGCTGCACTGTTAGCGGCTGTGGGTGCTATATTCAGGGCCGGCGTCGGATGGGTGAGTTGCTTCATGGGTGGTCTTGGAGTTGTCTTCCTTGCTGACTGTATATCAGTGCATTCTACGAGCGGTTGGCGTAGGCGGAGGTGTGGCTGCTGCTGGAGTGGTGGAGACTGGGGATGTGATAGAACTTTGGCGGCGATTCGTGGGAAGCGTGGGCTTAGTATAGCGCGTCGTTATCGCGCGAGACACGAATCAACGTATCTTGCTCCCTGTCTGATGTTGTACCGACTCTTGAGGCCTGGCATGAAGCCTCATCCCATACTGAAGTCACTTGTGCTTGCCATACTGCCCTTTGAAACGTGAAGAAAAGGTATACATTCAGCAAATGCTTGCGCTCAATGCATCTTTACACATGCTCGCCTGCCGCTTCCGTCTGTATCCGCAAGCTCCTTCTCCCAATGACTTCCCTCGCTCTCTCGCGCGTATAAACACATCGCCATGTAACACTCCCATAGGACCCAAAGAAACGCCTTGTAACTCCTTTTCTTCTCCCTGCTCTTATTCTTACATGAAGCTTGGCGACTTGACGGGGCCGCCGTTGTACTCGGGTCGCAGATCGTTGCGCTGCGGCATGATGAGCGGGTGCCACTGAGCCAGGAATGTGATGGCTGTGTTCTTGTTAGATTATATTGTTCACTCAAGTGGAATGTCCAAAGGTGTTTATGCGTACCCCACATGAGCCAACAGCTCCAGGCGGAGAGGATGAGGGTTGAGCGCCAGACGCTGGGAAGGTGTGTTAGTGATGGTGTCCTCGGCGCGGGCGACAGGCGCATCTTAAGGAGATTGCGAGAGTGCTCCATGTGAAAGGAGATATGAGGGGACGTACGTCTGGTTCTCGCCCTTGGGACTAGCGAACCATGCTACCGCGCAGAAGACGACAATGAAGATGATGCTGACCAGGAGGCTCCAACTGTTGCAAATGTTAGCGTCGTGGGGGAGAAGAGCAGTATCCAGATGAAAGATACCCGTTCGCCATGATTGTGTATTGTGATATGAGTCTGGTGCACGAGTAGATGGCGCAGGCGACTGTCCAGTCGATGCTGCCCTGTAGCTGGAGGCGATGAAGTCAGGTACCCAGCCCGAGCTACGGGGAAACGTCGGAGATACTCTGCTTCATCCTCCATCCTCACTTTACCCTTACCCTTCGAACCCTTGTCAACGACACAACATCCAAGCGAAGGCAGATATACATCAACAAATAATCAGCAAAGGTGTTTCTGTCGCTAGAAAATCGACAGTTGTTTGTGGACCGCTTTCTCAACGTTTTTGACTGTAGGTTGGAAGATTTATTCAATTTGAAGGCTTGAGTATTCGATAAATAGCAGTTGTCTACCCGGAATGAACTCATCTCAGATCTTACGGATTCACTATTCCAACATATTATGCGTATGTTACGCGATACACAGACCCACCGTCAGCTCGGAAAACTGGAGGGACCAGGGAAGCAACAATGCTATCTAGCGATTATATCTCGCCAAGAAGGGCTTGACATGAAAATGCCACGAATCCACAGTATCTTGATTGATGAGATTGTGATGTGCAAATTGGGCCTCAGTCGCTTGCAAGAGAACACGCGACAGCCGGAATCAGGGCATAATGACATAACATCCACTTGAACTCGTCACTTGCAGCCAACAACAGCCCAACACGCATTGCAACACACAATTAGTGCAGTCCACATACCACTCGTCCGATCATTTGAGACATTGCGCTACAGGCTTTCATGTAAGACGTATGAGCACTCGTTGCGGTTGTTGGAAACCGCTTTGCTGCCTTACGATCGAAACCAATCGTTGCCATTGACGAATCGGGGTTCTAGACGACGCATCAACCGAAGACGTGGAGCACTTCCTTTGATCTGCGATCGAGAGCATGGTCTTCGTGGAGAAGCAGATTTGATGATTACCTGCTTATGCAAGTTGGGCGATTGCAGACTCAGGAAGGCGTCAGACCGACACGATTGAAGACGGATACTCGCCGTGCGTGCCAATCGCCGCTCTCCACGCCAAAGACGCATGGTGCATAGGCGTCGACGCTCTGGTGCGCATATCCCGTTTGGCCGCGAATGGGAGACCGAAGCGTGTCGCATGGCTGAAGTGGATTGGTCTTGCTCTGGAGTTGCATGCGTTTTAGCCCTTGATGGGAATGCTCTGATGGTCATATTGCGAGGAAAAAATGCACGTATGGTAGTGGCAATCCATACGCATTAGGACCATGACGTCTGGATATAGCAAGTGTTTTCTGCGACCTGCTAACGTTAGCACACAAGTCCGACGTCCTCCGATGTGCGCTCGTGCCGATGACTGCTCCCGAGACGGCACGGCAGCCTGAGACAGCAGCACCAGCAGGACGTGACGAGGGTCGGACAGTTGCATAGAGTGTCATGCATTACAGAGCGGTAAGTGGCAGACGCTAAGTCTGCTGTGCGAGCACTACCAATTTTGGGTGGGCGTGAAGAGAATGCGAGAGATGCGAGAGCGTCTCAGGCATCAACCGTATGGTCAGCCTTATAGGAGAAAGAAGCAGGCAGGCAAGCGCTCGAGGCTCTACCAGGCTGCTGACACGAACAAGGCAAACTGGTGGCAAAGACACAAAGTACTTGTAGGGGTGAGCGAGGATGTTACTTGTGGGAGGAGACGTGGGTGCAGTGTGCATGCATGCATAGCACCTCGTTGCGGCCCAATCCAACGTGGCAAGCGGGTAGCCGTTCCAGTACAGTCTCAGGACAGAGGCGCCCACGGCGAGAAAGTACCTGATCAGCTCTGTCATCGCCACCACTTCTTGTCGTTCTTCCGTCTTTGTTTCTTCTTGTCTGCTGCCAGATCGTCCATGCCACCAACGCTGTACGCAATATCAAACAATCCGGCCCCTGGGAGTCATCGTAATAGCAAACGGCCCATGCTACGTACAGTCAGCATACACACCACACATGCTACCCAATCCCAACGTCTCCCTACCACGACGACTACCAGCCTAGTAGGCGCGCCCATCCGTCACCAGCAGGCGGCATCGTGAGAGCCGAGAGGATCGCTTGTCTGCCACCCAGTCACGCAGCCAATTATCGCGCATATCGGCCTGCTATCCCCACGCGACGCACTGCAGCGCACGGCCTAGTCGAGCTGAGTCTCTCGCCAGCCTGGAACTCGTGCCTCTCCTCCCACCGCACACACACCCCTCTACCCTGCTGCCCTTTCTTGCTGCCACCCGCCAGCTTATACCATCGCCTCACCGGCCCTGTCTCTTCTCTTCTGCCACCCGTTTTACCGTTCGCACTTCCCTGTCGTGTCTGTGTGAATCTTCTGCGCCCTTGCGCTGAAATTCTGCCTGACTCTCTGGCAGGCTCTTCCTCGGACATCCCCGTCGCGATTTGGCTGCCCAAAAGCGGGACCGCACCTCCTCCTCCTGCCTGAGCATCGTCAACATCACCATCACCAGCACCACCACTACTGCCACCACCACCTGCCTCTTCCTTTCATACAGTGTTTCGTTCGAGCGAGCGTTTCATTAGGATTGCCTTGCTGCCTGCTCTACCCCCACCGCCGGACTCAATCACAAGGACTCTCACCTAAAGGCCGGCTCTAAACTTCTTACTAACCAGTGCGCGCGCTGTACCCATCTCACACCATGCCCGGTGATATCGCCCGCCAGTGGTTTGTGCCAGGAGAGGGCATCGACCGTCATGTCATCGTGACCGACATCCAGAGGTATCTGGGCAACGACGCTACCGTGCGACCGGGCAAAGGCACCGGAGAAAACGAGGTCAGGACAACGCCGCCATCTCGCGCTATGCAATCTCATACTTACTGCCATACAGGGTGTCGCAGGATACTGGATCAAGGCGTACCGCAACCTCACAACTGTACGCAGCTAGCAATACGACATGACATCCTCTTTGGACTAACACTTTCACCAGGCTATGATTGCAGACTTGCGTGCAGACTCCGCAAGATGGAGACAAGAGCAGAGGATGCCCGGGACTAGAGGTAGTCAAAGTCCCCGTGTGCTGAATCAAGCAGGGATTACAGTACCTGACAAAGTACCAGACTACGTTGGTTCGCACACGTATCATAACTCACAGGCGGCCAGAGCGCCTAGGAGCCGCGATGGAGACTCTCCCGCCGTGGAGGCGCCACAATTTGGATCATCCGTGCCATCTAGGCCCATGCCAGTGGACAGGATACCCATGGACAACAGGATGCCAGTGGATAGGATGTCGACAGAAAGGATGCCAGTAAGCCGCGTGCCAGCGGAGCGGATGCCCTTGGACAACCGGATGCAGAATGACCGCATGGACATTGATTCTCCCTCTGGCCCACCTCCGGATAGACGTTATCAGCAGGAGCGCAACGGCTACCAATCTGACCCCAGATATGGTGGCCCTGATCCCAGGGGATCCTATGATGCCAGGCCCGTCTACCCCCAACAGGAGCAACCGCAATATAGAGGTCCGCCACCAGTGAGCTCCTCTTACGGCCAGGAACCCCTTTACGCCAGCAGGGGTGGATACGCTCCACAGCCCAATGATGGTGTGCCGCCAGGATATGTGAGGCAAGGAAACGTATATGTGCCCGTTTCTTCTGCCGAAACATCAGGACGTTCAGATGCACCCATGTACGGAGCTCCCAATTTCTATGGCCAGCCACTGCAGCCGCAGAGGAGCGAAGGGCGTGACTTGCGCGACCCTCGCGACCCACGTGATCTTCAGCGCGACCCGCGTGACCCGAGAGACCCTAGGGATCCCAGATACGCCCAGGATTACACTCAGGACCCAAGGTATGCTTACCCTAGCCCGGCTGCTACTACGGCTTCTTTGCCTCCTACCCGCGAGCGCGAATCAATCACCAGTCCTCCGCAGCAAAGGTTCGCAGACCCGTGGCTCAAATCAACCAAACATTCGTGCACTCACTAACTTATTCAGTCCCTATGGCTCCGCTCCGTATGATCAGCAGTACGGCAGCACCCGTCGTAAGTATAGATGAGCGAGCGCTTCTTCCAGTTCGGAGTAGGCGCTGATGCGCGACCTCAGAGGGGAATGGCACATACCCTCCAACCCCTGGACAAACTGGCCCATCCAATCAGAGGTACGGAGCGCCGCCTGGAACACAGAGGCCGACTGGAGCACAGAGACCGCCTGGTCCTCCAAACAGTGACAGCACCCGGGACGCGCGTGGCCGCAAGAGGCAACAACAGTAAAAACATGTCACCATTATTGGACCCGGACTAGACCGCTTGGCTTTCTCCAACTTGTCGTCCACCTCTTGCTGCGAAGGATGTCTCCTGCCACTGTACGAACAAGACCTCTGCAACTGCTGGGCCTAACGCAGAGCCTCCTGCCAGGGAGCAATAGCAAGCAAAGAATGGCTTGCGCTGCTAGCAGTAAGTATTGAGATCTTGGACACCAACATTGCCCAGGAAGCCAATAAAGAAAGAAAGCATGCGCCCGGATCTCTCTTCCACGGTTCAGGAGTTTAGATTTGCCTAAACGAGATCTATGCTGTCAGGTTCTTTTTATTTTCCGGCTTGCCATGGAAGCCTATCTCGTTCGATGCTATCTTCATTCTTCTGCAGGCCGGACCATGCCTATACGGACTTTGCATTTTTGGCACGCTGGACTTTCACTCCGGATTAATTACGACTGATGACTATGACGGGTTCGACTCATCTCCTAGGAGGACTATTCGCTTTCGTATAGCAGAGAAGGGGAAGGATGGGTTCGACATGGATTTCTGTGTTCTCTCCAAGGCCGCATGCCATGGTCTCTTCACGAAGCCTTCTCGGAACCGCAACGCGCTTGTGTGTCCACACGGTAGACCTTCTCGCCAAGGACAGGGACAGCATGCAAATGAACTTTGGGGAAGAGATATTTCATTCGTTGTTTGTCGGGTGGTTGGGTTCCTTTCAATCTGTTTTTCTAATTACTGGTCTTTTGAATAGGATAAGGGGGAATGTCATTGATCAACACCAGGCTACAACCACTTTTCGGTTTTGTTCACCCACAGCAGCATCTGCTGCCCATCTTGCTTTTCACTATGAATTCTCCATGCTCGTAGAGTATCACGCAGCACGAGTGACTACCGACAAGTTTCCTGACTCAATGAACACAGGAAGCCGACGTTACTTATCTGTCTGTCTCGCGCGAGACACGTATACCACCAGCACAAGATTCTAAACTCACCGTTTGTTACTTCTTGTCTGTCCGCACGCGTGCTATAAGTACTGGCGATGCGACGTCCACTCCATCAATTTACATGGCGCAAGCTTGAGCTCTCGACGAGGCTTTTTCCTAAACTTCACTTTGTTTGATCAGAAGCCAATGTTGAACTGTCTAGAGGTACGCCGTCCGCATCGGAAGCACTCTTTTCCGACATCCAGATTTGAAAAAATCCCGCTCATCCACAACATGATACCATAAATACACACATTCATGAATATTGAAAACGCAGCAACAGCAGCTAATCAAGAAAGCACCCTTCCAGTGCCCAGCGAGCATCACGCATCCCACCTTGCTCAAGCAGCACGAAGCGCCATCTGTCTCTGAAGCGCAGCCTCCTCTTCCGCACTATCATCCTTGAACAACTTATCGATCTGCTCCAAGCTCAAATTCGACGTGTCCGGCACGAAGAAGTAGGAGAAGATCGCGGCGAAGAAGCAGAAGAAGGCGAAGAAAATGTAGGTTCCGTAGCCGATGTCTTGGATCATGGGTGGAACGGCGACGCCCTGTCGGAAGTGATTAGAGATGCTTGCGAGTTTCTGGGCTTTGCGAACTTACGATGATGGTGTTCGAAATCCAGTTTACCGAGACGGCCATGCTGCGGGATTGTTAGTCTTTTGCCTTGTCAGAGGAGCTATGTCGGTACTTACCCGACACCCTTTGCGCGCATGGAGTTTGGCCAGACCTGAATGGAAAAGCGTGAGCGTGTATTCTGCAAGACTTCTTTGCACCGAGCATGCTTACCTCGGCGGGAAGACACCATCCAAGGGGGCCATAGGTGACGGAGTACATAAGGACGTAGATGTAGACAAGCGCCACAGCAAACCAAGCAGGGCCAGGGTTGGAAGACCATGAGGTGTTGAAAGTGGCGACGAGACCAGCAAGAATGGCGTGTGGGATGCCCATTGCAATACCGCCTCCGATGGCTAGCTTGCGGCGCCCGAGTTTGTCGAGACAGGTGATCACGATGCAGGCTCCGACTAGCTGGCAGATGTTGATCATTCCGGATAGGATGAGGGACATGTTGTCTGACTGTCCAAGGGCTCTGAATAGGGTTGGTGCGTAGTAAACTAGAATAATTAGTCGTTGCTTCTGACAGTTTGCCGATGGCACGAAAGCTTACCGAAAGCGTTGATGCCAGAGAACTTCAAACAATTAGCTTTTGGCTCATTGATCCTTTGTAGAAATAATAGCTTACCTGCTGAAAGAAGGGAATGGCTGCTGCCACGGCAGTGCGACGAATATACTTGGGTTTGAACAGATCGGCCCAGCCAAGAAGCTCCAGTTTAAGTCCCTTCGCGTCGCCATGTCTCCGCTTGGTCATTTCATTTTGCACACGTACTTCGGAGATGATGCCCTTCCACTCGGTTTGCACAAGGTGGTCATCCTCAGGTCTTCGGCGAAGGGAAGCAAGTGCCTTGAGGGTCACTTCGGGATCGCGGCCAGCAATGCATAGCCATCGCGGCGAGTAAGGGAAGAAATGGATGCCGATGCCGACCATGAGAGCCGGGACCATCTGCAGAAGAAATGGTAGGCGCCATGCCCATTCAGATTGCATCTCTTGAGTTCCATAAGTCAACCAGTATGCGATGATGGCGCCGATGACGATTGAGAATGTTTCCAGAACGAGCAGGGATCCTCGAAGGTTGGGAGGTGCGATCTCAGAGATGTAGAGTGGTGCTCCGAGGGCTAGTGTTCCGACGCCTACTCCACCGATTGTTCGACCTGCGACGAGCATGCCGTAGTCTTGAGCAGCGGTTTGCAGGATGGCGCCAGCGCAGAACCATACCACTGCCATGCTGAGTCCCCACTTGCGCGAGAAACGATCTGCGAACCATGGGCTGAAGTTCTTTTGTCAGTGTGGTACATCTACGACTGCTCCAATTGACTCACTAGAAGAGACATCCCAAGAAAGCCCCAAGCTCAAGCATGCCCGTCATGAACCCGACGTAGAAGCCCTGGTTAGCATGTCCAGGCGCTGTTTCTGGGAAGACATCATGGAATTGTTTCATGGTCAGGATCAAAGATATGACTCCTTGGTCAAAGCCTGAACAGTTGAACTCGATCGTTAGCAAATCCTAGTAGATAGAGAGATGGATGGTATCTCGTTGCTCACCAAACGAGAAGCCTCCCATGCTCGCCAGACAAGCCACTCCGAAGACAAAGGGTGAAGTGACAATCCCGGCAACGCCATTCTTGCCGTAAGCAAGATTCTCGTGATCAAGAGAGCTGGCCTCGCTCGTGTGTTTGTCGGTGATCTCGATGTGCTCAAGCTCAGACTTCTCTGGAGCGACTGGGTCGGCGTGAGAGTCGGACCAGCCCTTTTCCACTTGAGGGAGGCCCATGTTGGATAGAAACCTAGTGGAGATGCAAGATAGATGGTACAGAGAAAAATTGAGAGTTGGAAAGGCTTTGAGGGCCACTGCTGTGTTTCATTGTGACGAAAAGTGGTGATCGTCTGGCCCTTATGTATTCCGATGTCTGTACAGAGTTTCGTGACATCTCAGTCCAGACCACCGAGGAAGGAGTAGTCCTCTCCGCAACTGTACCCCATACGAACCCCAGACATGGAGAACCTAAAACCAGATCATGTGGTGCTGTGAAGTACCGCTGTGAAAGAGGTAAAATTCAGCGTGCTGAAGATCAAATCTTACCATCACGGAGGCAGCTGGCGTCGCCCATTAAGAGGTAGAAACCCGAGCTGGTGATATCAGTTCGCTCTGCGAGGATAACGACACCAAGCACCCTCCATGTTCGTATTGTTCTATACAGAAAGATCTTAGGCCACGAGGATATTATTTACAAGAGGGGGGCACGAGTACTCCATGACCTCGCTGTTGCCATCGTCGTTATTCTGGAACCTATGATACAACTGTGCGAGGAGGGCATCATACTTACAGTCGCTTAGTATCCGCAAAAGTCGATAGATTTACAGAAGAGTTCCCGCGGCGCGGTGGGCATGGAATGAGTGTGTCGGAGATGCTTCTGGTAAAAAACTCCGCGTTGAGAGTTGCTTCTTTTCAGCGTGCGCTTCGAGGAGGAAACTCTCAACGGACTCCGCTTCCTCTCTTGCATTACAATCCATCTCCACTGCATCATCAACGGGCTCTCGGAATCATCGCCAACACCTTGCGCCTGAATGGAGATCATGAACACACTCAGGCGGGGTCCACAATAGAGGAGCCCACGCCTTGCTCTCAAAGAAGCAGTCGAATGCCGCTACTAGCAGGCCGGACTGAAGGCATTTAAACGAAGCCTCCTACGGTATGTTCAGTATCAACTTCATTTCCTACACAAAACAATTTTTTCACTTCCATGATGCTTGCCCTTGTTGCACTCATCTCAACGGCTCTGTTCCTGCTCTTCCGTTTCATCATCTTTCCTATTGTCCACTACATTCGCGACCCCAAGGGTTTCCGCAAGTACAACAACCACAGCATTTTCTCTGGAATTTCAGATTGGCCCTACTGTTATCTCAGCGCCTGTGGATTCCGCTCCAGAGACCTCACCGAAGCCCACAAAAAGCACAGTATCCTTCTCATAGGACCGAATAACATCTCTTTCGGTCATGTCGATGCCATCCGTGGTATTTACGGTCACGGTACTCCATGCGTCAAAGATCTTAAGTATGTGATCACGGCCAGTGATCATCCTCATCTCTTTGATGTGGTCGAAAAGAAGAAACATGCAGAAAAGCGCAAACGCTTGTCAGCGGCCTTCGCGATCAAGAATCTCGAGCGATGGGAGTTCAAAGTCGCAGACACTACTGGCCGTCTACTTGCAGCATTCGATAATCTCTGCACGTCAAAGCCGGAGCACGAAGCCCAAAGACCTGATCCAGAAGACCTGACAGTTGACTTCAATCACTGGATCAACCTCTTCACCATTGAGGCGATCAACTTTCTTACTCTGTCTTGCCGCCTTGGTCTTCTCGAACAAGGCAATGACCTCGTCAAGGCCGAAAAACTAGACGGTACAGTTTACCAGGCGAACTACCGCAAAGCTCAGAACACCAGTGCCTACGCCACATCACACTTCGTGTGGGACTATGAGAACTTCCACGCGTTGAAGTGGTTATCGAAGCTTCTGCCTGGATGGCGCAAGACATGGAGCATCGCAGAGCCATTTGGCGATATCTGCTACCATCAAGCAGCCGCCAGGCTGCAGCGCTACAAAGCGGGAGAGGAACTGGATGACTTCTTCACCGCCCTCATCACAGACCTGAAATCTGGCGACCCTTCCGATCTCGAATGGGGCGAGATCGTAGGCGATGTCGCAGCCATCATCGATGCTGGAGCAGACACCACGTCCATTGCGCTGACCCAAGTCATGGAGCTTCTGATCAAGCATCCGCAACACCTCGCTACTCTGCGACAAGAGATTGACGACACGCTTGATGAGGATGAAGACGTAGCCTCCTACGACAAGATCAAAAACCTTCCTTTCCTCCGCGCCTGTCTCGACGAGGCGATGCGAATCATCCCACCCACCTCTGCTGGTTTGCCGCGCCGCACGCCACCTGAAGGAGCAGAAATCATGGGCGAATGGATTGCCGGAGACACGAGCGTATCAATGCCGATATACACTGCGCACCACGACCCTAATGTCTTTCCTAACCCTGACGAATACAATCCGCACCGCTGGCTAGATCCGGATGAGCGAAGGAGAATGGAACCGTACTTTATTCCCTTTTCGACGGGAGGCAGAGGGTGTATCGGGAGGAATATCTCTTACCTTGAGCAAGCCGTAGTGCTAGCTTCGGTGGTTCACAGGTATGAGTTCGCACTGCCTGGGCCGGAGTTTCAGCTGAAGAGGTTTGAAGCTTTTAATCTGTTGGTAGGCGAGCTGCCTTTGAAGATGTGGCGTCGGTAGATTTGCATTCTTCGTTCAGATGATCTAATGTGATACCTGGTCATTACCTATGTGTCTGTGTATTTCAATGCTTCTCCAACTTCACATCTCCTGCCCTCCCCTCCACCTCCGCCACAGGCGGCTGCACACCAACCACCTCCTCCCCGATAACAATACCACCACTCTCCGGACCACGGAACTGCTTCCTACCAGTCGTCAACCAAGTCAAAGCCGCGATAGCCATGATAATCCCCACAGCCGCCGAAGTGTAATTCATATTCTCAGGCGTGACGGGAGATTTCGTTGGGAAATTGCAGGTAATGGCGATGAAGACAAGGTAGACAAGGCCGAGCACGTTGAGAGGCACGCTGAGTCGGCCCAGTGAGTAGGCGCCGCCGATTTCGGTTGCTGCTGGGTTAGGGTTACGGGTCATGAGGGAGGCGAGACGGGCGAGGAGGACGATGGCGTAGGAGATGTCTGGATCTGAGCGTTAGTTTATTGGTTGCCTAATGGCTGATGAAGAGGGAAGGGAAGCTTACAGAAGCCTTCAGTTGCAATGGATACCACTGTTTCGAACCCAGTCTCGGTGCCGAAGTAAATGCTATTCAAGGCAAGCTGCACGAAGACAGTCAAGCATAAGCCATTGACCGGAACGCTTCGTTTGCTCTCGACCTTGCCGAAGAAGTCGGAGAAGGGAAGACCACTTGACGCACAAATCAGTACAAAAGCACCATACCTGAATGATCGATGGACTTACCGATCACGAGCAAAAGCGTAGACAGCACGACCACCTTCCGCGGTAAGAGAGTTGGAAGCTCCCGAAACGATCACGGTAATCAAGGCACACAAGCAGCTTGCGCCAGCAATCGATTGCGTACTGTTGAAGATTATCTCGATCACCGGTACACCTGTGGAAGTTGTTGCGGTGGTTTCGATGTCACCGATGCAGAAGCAAAGGGCAATGAGGGCCTGGCATTTTTAAATCAGTTAGCCAGGATGAAAGGCAGAAAGGAAACGAGATGGGTGGATCGCACAATGAATCCCGTAAAAGCGCCAACATAGACCGCAAGAACGATGGCGCGTGGAGCCTCTCTCCTGGCATTCTTGAGCTCTTCCGTCATATGAGCTGGTGCATCATAGCCTATAAATCTCATGTCAGTCCGAGAGCATATTAGCCTAGCAATCGCATACTCACAACACATCCCAAACGCCGACTGCAACAACCCCAAAACCGCCGTATAGCTAGGATTAAACCCCGTCGAGTTCACAAAATCCGAAAAGACGAAACTAGCAGACTGTTTGTGATCATTAACCGCCAAGATCGTAACAATCACAACCACAAAAGAAGTAATATTGAAAACAAAAATCCCCCTAGAAACCTTATCAAGCAGCCTTGGAAGCCAAGTATTGAACGACAAAGCCGCCAAACCGACAGCATAGGCGACAAGAGTCGTGTGCCAGCGCTCGATGACAAAGGAAGGGTTGTTAAGGTTTACCAGGCCAAGAATGAAGTTCGCTAAGATGAAATTGTTTGTGGCACCCATGGCGAGGATTCCGATCAGCATGAACCAGCCGGCGATGTAGGAGGTGCTTCGGGCGATTGATCGCGGTGCCATCACGGCTACCCAGGAGTATTGGCCGCCGGCGACGGGGTAGGCGGAGCACCTGAGATACGGTTGTGAGCTTCTGTATCATGTCTAGGAAGGGAATGGGGAGGACTTACATCTCAGCCATACTGTATGCTACGCAAAGTGTGAACAGGCAGACTCCTATCCAGCTCCAGATCATGACGGGTGGGCCGCCGCTTTGCACGCCGATGATGAGAACACTTGACAATGCCGTCCAGCTGGTTACGATGCTGAAACTGAAACCGATCATGCCCAGTAAGCCGAAAGAGCGTTTGAGCTCGCTTTGGTATCCTAGTTGCTGAAGAGCGGCATCTTCGTCGAGAGGTTGGCCGGTGACCGGCTTCTCGAGATCGGATTCGTGGTCGTCCATGGGAATGGATAGTGAGCCAAGTAATGCCAGTGTCACACAACGGGAACAATAGTAGGAAGCGGTATTTCGAACGAGACCGGACACAGCTAGCTATAAGAGCGCAAAAGCTATAAGAACGCCAATAGCCGACAAGGACTCACACCCTCAACTCAAACAAAGAAAGCAGTCGTTATCACTCAGCCCTCATAACATTACTTAACACATCCAACCAAGAATTTCAATCCATGGCCCCCAAAACGATATCGCGCAAGGACATACCCCATCGGAACTAGACTTGCAACTCAACTGACAGGGCAAGCAAACAAATTGCATGGTTTCTCCTCACGCCGCATGCGGCGGACGACGAAGGTTGCCTTCGGGTCAATAGGGCAGAGTCGCCGTTCGATTATCTCTATGGATGCGGGGGATGTGGAGAAGTGATGATGAAGGTTGGAGGTTGGAGATAAGGATACATGAGGGCATGCAGCGTACCTCCCACCAAGACTTGGGTAATAGATCAGATTGCAATCAAAAAGCAACCTCAATGTAAACATCTGCGATTCTTCAACATCGACAAGCCCATGCCATCCTTTAGTCTTCAAGAAAATAATGCTTCGACACTCTTATCTTCCACCCCCCAGCAAATAAGTGGAGACCACAGGGCACTGGCTAGCATAGGGATCGACGAGCAGGGTACTCCCTCCTCTTGTGAATGCTGGCCCGAGGCAACGTTGCTGGTTCGCTCGCTCGCTATCAGAGAGATAGGAAAAATACCCTGGGCGGCAGCCGAAACAGTACATATTAAATCAGAGCCTTGCTGCCATACCTCACCCCCGAGAAACCTCCACAATCATCACCATTGCATTTAAACCATGAAACGCGGCATTCGAGACGACCAGAACAGAACAGAGAACAGAACAAGACGGCGTTCCAGGAATGGATTTCAGGTATTATGTATGGCATGGTCCTGCGATGTCCGCTGAAAAACTGACGATGATGAGGATGACAAGCTCGCTCGCTCATCAGCAGACGCAAACCCCGAGTCAGTCGACGTGTAACGTCCTTGGACTGATGAATCCGTCTCTACATCCATCCATACACTACCAATCAACAACACCATCGAACGAGACCCAAAACAGCGTCCAAAGGTATCTCCCTCCCTCTCTCTACACATCGCGTCATCGCATTCGTCGCCGGGCCTGAGAGCCTCGGCGTGTGATCCGTCAAAAGAAAAATACTCCAGCGCAAAAATTACAAAGCGCCATCAAAGTCGACAGTCGCTCAGCCAAAACCGCTCCCAAGCCCGTCCAGACCGCCGTTAGGGATCCCGAAGAATTCGAACCAGTCGCCTACGTTAAGGGTTGTGGGGACGATGGGGCCGCCGTATGAGGAATTGCTGTATTGGTCGTCGCTCTGTTGTTGGCCGGACATGGCTTGCAGCTGTGCCCAGGCCGCGGGGTCTTGCGCGTAAGACATCGCGGATGACATTTGCGGTTGTTGTTGTTGCTGCTGGTGTTCGAGCGACATGGCTGGCTGTGATTGCATCTGCGGGGCGAATTGCTGTTGTTGATGTTGAGTTGGTACTTGTTGGCGGAGAGCGGGATCCACCATGTTTTGGTTTGGGCTTTGCATTGGGAAGAGGCCGTTCGCTTCTGGCGGGAAAAGCTGATCTGGTTGGTAGTTTTGCCAGAGGTCGTCTGAGATTTTAGGTGAGTTTCGCGTGTGTAGGAAGAGATCCGGGGGTGTCCCGGGAATGGAGTATGGATTGAAAGGCGTTGTTGGACGCGTGTTGCTGCGTGATGCGCCCATGAAAGCATCCGTGGCCTTCATTGGCGGCGCGTCGTTGGATGAAAGTTGCGGCAATTGCTGTTGCTGCTGCCCTTGATTTTGCTGGCCCAGATCTCGTGAGGGTGTGATAGCTGGCGACTGCGGCCTAGATCGCTCGTAAGACATTTGCGGTGCTGGCGGGCCGTTTGAGTAACCGAACTCCATCTCCTCGAACTTGCGCTTATGACTTTCGTTCGAGGTGGATTCAGTTGGCGTCGGGTCCTTGGTCTTTGTGCCACTGTAACCATTGGGTTTCCCTTTCTGGTGACGGCGACCGGCGGCCTTTTGTAGTCGTTCTTCAAGAACCTTGTTGCCAAGGATCGATTCGAACAGGGTGTGCACCATCTTTGCAACCATCCACACCTTCGACACGTCCCTCAGCGCATTCATACAAACGGTAATCCGCTGCTGTGTAACGGAGACGATTGACTGATTGGATGATCGCATTTGGTAAACGTGCATGATGAGCGCGGAAAACAAGCTGTAGACACTGCAGCCGCTGTCAGTAACGTCTTACGCGGCATTTTAAGGTTTGTGGTTTGTCTTACATGAACGCTGGGGTGAAGCGGAGCTGGTCGTGAGATTGCAGTGCTTCCACAATCGATGTGATCATCCCCGCAGCCTGGTAGGCGATTGTTCGTGAAGGATAAGCTGGCTCTTCCAAAAATCCGTTGGCTTGTCGAGACTCCGCGGAGCCTGCAGGAGGCATATGTGCACGATGAAGCAGGCAAAGGGTGGTGCTACAGCACGTTAGCAAGCGGACTCGCATCGTAGGTGGGGTGTGTCGACACGTACTAGTAATTCGAATGGAGCAAGGCTGACCAAAAATGATGCCGTTGAGGTTCCCATCGTACCTCTGGAGGACAATTCTGAAGCCAATCCGCAAGCGCCATGTCACTGTGTGTAAGGTCGAGTGCATTGTTTCGCCGAACTTTTGATGCGACTGAATACTGCTGAGACAGCACCAGACCCATGATTTCACAGAGTTTGACGTAGTTGAGGAAGAATTGGACATGTATCGGGTCGGGAGGATACTCCGCTGGCCGGTCGGGCTCGTCATCGATGAAGTCGTCTTCAGACACCATCTCAACATCTGAGTCTTCGATGTTGATGGAGACTGGACGTCCTAAAGCAACGGCCACGGACCGATCGCGGGTAAAGAGCGTCCACCAGATACGTTTCCAGAGACGCTTGTCGGCTTTGCTCAGCTGCGAAGCTTCGATGCTTGGGTTTGTTAACAACGGTGTCACGCATCGGGAGAGCTAGGAAGTTCGTCTCACCTTCGGTGCATGCCTGAGCCCTGCGCAACAATCACAGCGACTCTGCTCCAGTAAAACACGTTTTTCGTTACATCTTGTGCAATGTCAGACCAAGCTGCCATCGGATTTCCCGGCACTCTGTGGTGCTTACCTAAAAAGGGAATGGTCAGCAAAAGATTCTTCGTTATCCTTTCAAGCCAATGCGTGAGTCTGCCTAGGTGGTCTTCAGATAGTCGCGATGATACCGGGCCATTCCCGGAATTACATGGCTTTGACAATCATGAGAATTTGCGCATACCTTCTGGGCCTTCCCACCACCATGCTAGCAGAATCAAAGCTTGCACAATGGTAACCCTGTCATCTTCGTAATTCGCATCATACAAAGCCTTGGCACGTTTGTAGAAAGTCATTGCTGCGGGCGTCGTAGAGCCGTTAGCATCCATTAGTTGGGGGTTGCTACAAACTCTTGAGCCAGCCAGGAGGATGGCCTGCAGCAAGAGTAATGAAGGAGGATTCTTCGGATCTCTGTATCGGCGCATGAATTTGCTGCGGTTGATTACGGGTACCACCGGCGCGATCCATTGGAAATATGCGTCGACGAGTTCATCGCATAGCGCTCTGGGAGGAAGCAGGAAAGCTCCCCTTTGGTGCAGAATGTCGATTTCCACGTTGTCCAGTTCGTTAACACGCGCTCTAGCTCCTCTAACATTCTCTGGTAGAGGATAATGCACGACATCAGTCGTGCCATGCTTGTCCTGAACAAGGAGCGACAGGTTTGAAGATTCTCCCAGGTAGGCCACTCGCCCTGCTTCCTTGATAGGAGCGCGCGCAAATTTGGGCTTCATGTAGTGCAGGTAGGTGTTATCGATCGTGCGCTGCTGTGAAGCATATCCGTCAGGCGCTTCCGTCGCCGGCAAACCGGCCTGTGTATTTGCGCCAATCTCGTCTGGCATTGCTTTGCCTGTAGTCATAGATGGCCGGGAGTGCTGAGCTCCAGGAACTGCAGCGGGCGACGCCTCAGTAGTAGAGCCATATGATTCTCTTCGTTCACTGTAGACCACTTTGTCAGTACGACATATCCCAGCAGTATCCCGGACTGACGCATACTTGTCCGCCTCTTTTTTGCCCGATGTCTTTTTGCGCTTTGGCGTCGGGATCTTGCAGTCGATAGAAAAGGCAACGCAGTTTGTGCATGGTACACCGAGACTCGCCGCGTCGCAACGGACCTGTGGTAATGTGAGCATAGTCACATTCGGTATTCTTGTAATGGGAGAAAGTGTGATCGCACCTTTCGCGCATGGCAGGTCTGTGATATTGTTAGCAGGGACCATGTCAAATCAGATGAAACCAACTCACCTCACATGCTCGCGATGCGCGTTGCCTAGAAAGTCGGTCAGCCATGTCTTCCGCTAAGATAATCCGCTGCAACACACCTTCTGAAGCTCGGATGGCCAGGGCTTTGGTCCTTTGGCACGTCGCTGGCAGTGTTGCTAGGGCTTTGGCCGGCCGCGCCCATGTTGGCGGCAGGCGGCCGCTGGTCGTCCATGACTGGTGGGCGCGAGGAGGACAGCGGTGTGCAGTGGACAGGGTGGGTTGTCGCGAAGATGTCCAAGAGGCTGTCGCGTCGCGATGGAGGTGATGCGGGAAGAGGTGGACGCTTCGGCTCGCGGTCCAGGCGTGTGAGCTGTAGGGCAGGCCAGGTTGCAGGTGATCTGTATGTCTCTGTGGATATGTATGCGGGGGAGCAGTGAGTAGTGGTGGTGTTCTTGGTGGTGGTGGTAAGGCGCGGGATGGGCCGAGTGTATGCGCCGGGCAGTGGGCAGTGAGAGTGAGATGAGACTTGATCTCGAGCTGGGCGACGAGGGCGATCGCAGACTCGTGCTCTACACGCTCAAAAATGCTTTGGTCGTCGACTTCTGCGCGCGTTCCGCTGAGGTGGATTGTGTGCGGTGTCAGTTGGACTACTGCTCTCTCGCTCTCCCTTAGCTCGTGTGCCTCGGCCCAGAAATGAATCGACTCACGGGCCAAGTCCGGCAGCGAGAGCCCTTGGAGTGTTTCAAGAGGAAAGAGATCGACGCTGACTGGCTGGCTGCTGGTGGTCAGATTTGGTCAGAGCATCGGGAGGATGGAGGAAGCTTTGTGCCCTTGAGCCCTACCGCGAAGAAGCTACTCTTGAAAACGCCACACATATCAAGGCAATATCACTTCAATAACTGCTGCGTCTTATATATCACTCCCATTAAAAGAGGGAAACAGCCCAGTCACTACACTCAAGCAAACCACCAAAACCAACACAGCAACCTCCCCACCAAACAACCACAAAAATGGCAACTCAAGACTCCACCACCCCAGCAAACATCCTCACATACCACTGCCTCTGCACCCAGCTCAGCCTCGCTACCACCACACCGCTGGAAAATCTCCCCAAAAGAAACCTCGACGCAGCAGCCATAGCCACAGCCGGCGACTTCGCCTCTCCCACAAAGCCCACTCTCACCATGCAAGCTCTCTCCGCCGACCCGGTAGCGAGTGTGCTAAAACTGGACGATGGCTTTGAGAAGCGCTTCTCTGTCAGGTGTAACCGGTGCGGGCTCGCGGCCGGATATCACCTTGACAAGAGCCAGTTCACTGGTTCGGAGAGCGAGAGTGGGCCTAAGACTGATGTCCTTTACGTTTTGCCTGGAGGGCTTTTGACGACGGAGGAAATGAGAGAAGGGAAAAGTATGGAGTCGGAGGTTGGGAAGGTTGAGATGGTGGTGGCCGCCTGATGCGGCTGTGCCAAATTTGTCGAAAAAAAAAGACTGCAATCCTCTTGGAGGCGAGGTCGCCGTGTGGACTTCCAACTGCCTGTCCGAGCGTGGCCTCCAAATCTCAGTCCTCGACAGAATCCAAACACGAGAATGCGAAAGACATGGAAATCCTCTAGAAGAGCTCTACCGGCCACTGATCGCGGCGCTGGAGTCTGGTGCATCGTGCACATCGATACGACAGCGTTCGTGCACACGTGCCCTTAGCCCATCGACCTATGCATTCTTTGGTCTATTCATTCCCGAAGGCTCGCCAGCCACGATTTCGATTTCGTCTTTGAAAGTCTCGCGACGGTCCACCCTCATCAACTCACTCTCGCCACCGTCAGCACAAGTCAAATGACAAACCACAACATCCGGATGCCCAATAGCATCAACCGAAGAGCTCACAAGCTCATCCCTCTCCACAAACACCCCCTCCGACTCTTCAAATTTATACGGCGGCCAAGACTCAATAATCAAACAAATCATCTCCCCACCTCCGTCCCTTGACAGATTCCTCAACCATTTCAGCGGAAACGCCATGGCGCCCATGTGCACCACTCTAGTCCCCGTGGCGATGTGTAGGGTGTTATATGCTTTTCGATACCCCTTACGGAGAATCCCGTTCGAAATTCTCCGGATCACTTGGTCCGTCCAGGCGTCATCGACGAGGCCGAAATGCTCAGATATGAGGTGCAGGGAGTCTTCGGGGATTCTTAGAAGGATTATTGGGAGTATGGGAGACGATTGCAGCCAGACTTTGCGCGGCCCATGGTACAACGGAGGAGGGCGGTCGGGTTGCACGGAGTGCTTGTCAGCAGTAAAATTTTCGATCAGTCTTCGCAGTGGAGAACTTGATCTGAGTTGCGGAGACAGTTCTGTCCCTGGATCCAATCCAGCAGATGGCGTGCGCTGCTGTCGCCCTTGCAAATCATACGATGCCCTTTCCAACGGATGAATTTTGACTGGCAAGCGCAACACCGAGACCACAGAGACGTCCGCCAAGGTCAGATGAGAAAGTATGGAACAAGTGTAGGCGGTGATAGTAGAGCCCAAGGTAGAAATGCTCCTATCCCTCCTCGCATTGCGCGTATACACCGCGCTCCGCATTAAATCGTCCTCGAAATCACGCTTCCAGGAGCGAGGAAGAGCCTTGCTGTTTTCAACGATTTGTTCAAAAATACTCTGTGGGCCATGGGGGAGTCCGGCCTGATGCGGTCTGGGTCGGTATTTCACGGTCCTCTCGCTTTGGTGGTCAGAATCTGCTTCTAGTGAAGGATCACGCATCGTGCCTGCCGCGGAGAGTTCTGTGAAGATCGGGAGGAGCTGATGTTCTGCGAACTCCGCGTTGACTTGGCCGTGGACTTGAGTTGCCTTGAGGTTGGCTTCTGCATCGGAATCACTGTAAGGCATCAGTGAGTGCTTACATACCATAAGTTAGGGGATTAATACGATTGGAGAACGTAGAGGAACGTGAGAAGCACGCTGTTCACTCTCTCCAGTGCCACGGCCCATTTATCGCATTGCCTAGCGAAGTCTGCGTTCATGTCGTCTTTTTGTTGAGGACTCCCGGTCTTCCGTCCAATCTGAGATACTGATTCATCGATGACCATGAAAAGTTTCACGGCCTCAGAGATCACCGCAACAAGATCCGTAGCTGGTAATAGTGCTGCACGCTCTCTCGACATGGACGCCAGGATCGAGATCGGAAGCAATTTCCGTATGGCGCCTTGAAAAGATCCCAAAGCCGTGAAAAGGTTGCCATCGCGGAATCCGGGCAAAGTAGCGGTCACATGTGATAGAATGTTGGTAGAAGTGTCGCTGAGGTATTTCGCTGCTGTTGATACGTTTGAAGGAGCCGTCAATGCCTGCAGGTCGCTCTGGCCAACGAATAGGGAACCCTATGTTTGTGTCAGTATGTTCACGATCTCTACGCCTCGCCATCTTGCTCACATTGACTGTGTAGTACGCATTTCCGAGATGCGCCCTAGCCGAGTCCGTGATGCTGACCTGGGTGTAAGTGTGGCCATCGCCAGCGGGTGCCGATGGCCCACGTGCATCTGCCATGTAGAGGAAGCCGGGCTGACTTCAATATTCTGCCCTTGATCAATCATGATCTTGAGACCTTGGTATTCCGCGGTGGGAAGATTGAGGCCACAGCAAGGCTGAAAAGATTGCCTCTTTCCGATCGTCGTCAGGCTGCGGGATTCCGTCTGCGCATACAAGGATGCGTGTGTGGCTTGCATGCTGGGCGCTTACAGCGACGCGGAGGCGTGGGATTTAGTCTGTACGGGTTTCAGCACCTAGGAGGCAGCAAGGCATCCAAATCGCCGGATCTAATGAAGGTTTTGGCGCACCTGTTAGCATTTATTAATTTGCGTCTTCGTGTGATGCAAGCTCATTCAGCGTAAAGAAATCTGATCACAATCAACAAAATCGAATATAAGAAAATGCTTCATTGATCATCAAGACCGCTATATACCATACCAGTCAACCAAACTTATTCCATCTCAACCTCTACGCACCCTGCGCAAAGTTCTTCTTCTCATGATCCATGATATCCTGAACCTTCTGCGCGCTAGCGCTCTTCTCGTCAAACTCATATCCAATCCACTCCTTCGCCAATCTGCGACAAAGCTCAAGACCAATGACTCTCTCACCCATGCACAGAACCTGCGCATTGTTGCTCAGAATGCTCCTCTCAACAGAAAAGCTGTCGTGAGCGGTCACGGCCCTAATGCCAGGGACCTTGTTGGCGGCGATGGCGACCCCGAGGCCTGTGCCGCAGATGAGAATGGCGCGGTCGGCGTCGCCGCTAGCGACCATCTGGGCGGCTTTGACGGCCGGGTGGGCGTAGGAGGTCTTGTCGCTCTTTTCGAGCACGCCGACATCGAGGACCTTTGCGATGCGCTGGTCCTTCTCGAGATCTGCTTTGAGAGCGGCGCGGTAGCCGAGACCGGCATCGTCGCCGCCGAGGACGATGGTCAAGGGCTTGGTGGTGCCGTTGCTTGCCATGGTTGCGGGTTGCCGGTTTCTTCGGGGAAAGGTTTATAGCTGGCTGGTATCACAACCAACGGTGGCGGGATTGATATCGACGGCTTCGCCTTCGGTGACGTGCGGCTCTTCGATGCCTTTAGCCTCGTACTTGACGGGATTGCTGGTGACGGTCGTCTTGAGAGTAGACTGGTGGGGTACCTGCTTGTCGGTGACTTTCACTTCGCCGGTAGAGTTGTCTTTGATTTCCTCGTGCAGGTATTCAGAGTCGATGTCGAGCTTGGAAGTGAACTGGATTTTCTTGTCGGAAGGCATGGCGGGCGAGCGAGATGGCTAATATTTGAAACCGGACAAAAGTGGCCACCTACCCTACAGAGAGCTCTCGTCTTCTCGTTCGTTCCCGGCTCAAATCAAATGGGATACTCGAAAGAGGGGTCGCCTTCTTCGGCAACGGACGTTGTGAGGCCGGATTACTCTTTACGGAACGCCGGGACCCTGGATGTGATGCCTCGTGTCGAGGTTCGCGGATGTGGCTGTCGCACAATATTTCGGCTTTTGAAGTGCTCCTGGGTTGATTCGAAAATCTGCTGGAAGGTGATGTATACGTAGTTCGTGGAAGATGGTCAGGACATACGATATCGTGACTCCAAAGTCTGGTATCAAAGAGAACTTGGAGCGTGATCAGACTCTTGCGCAAGAAGGTACAGCCAAGGACGAGGCGGGTCAAAAGTGGATTTTGGGATGTGAACGCCTTTTTCTCGACTTCTCCATCTTATTTTCGGATTACTGCTTTGTATGCGAAGAAGAGACGTCGTGTCCTCCTGCGAAATTCTTCTTGACCGGGATCTAGAGTCTTCACTCCTGGATCGAAACACGCTGACAGCTCGACTGCTGAGTCCGCAGCGACCCGATGGTTTAAGAAATGCCGAAGACCGCTTAAGCACTGAACAGGTAAATCACCAGGGTCTCCCTCGAACGGATGACTTTGTCGTAGCCCTTCAAGAACGACTGCCCGCGTATCATTCTTCGTACTCGCCATTGGGATGCTCATGTTCCTTCAAGAATGTTCGCGACCGCATTAGCCCTCACCTGAACGTTTGTGCAGCCTCGGACCAAAGCAAAACAATTCCAAATGCCCCGCACTCAAATGCTGTTGCGCCCAACGTCATGGCTGAAGAAGAAGCTATAATGTTGATCAACAAGAGGTAAACGTTCGAGCATATAAACCTCGGCAGTCCGTGTGTGTTGTTCTCAGAGATCTGCTTCCAGCAAGACCTTACATCCCTTTCGTTCCCACAACACCTGCAATCTCACAACAATGGCCCCACAGATCACTCTATACTTCCTGCAAGCCTCGCGCTGCATCCGCACTGCCTGGCAACTTCACGAACAAAAGCTCGACTATGAGCTGAAATTCTCACCTCGAGTGAACGGTCTTGCTCCGCCCGAGTTCAGACAAGAAGCAGGTGGTCTTGGAAAATTCCCGACCTTGGTCGACAATGGCATAAGTTACTACGAGAGTGGAAATATCGCAGAGTAAGGGTTTCAATCTCCCTATCCGTTCCTGGTCACGCATTGAGCAGATTTAGGTACCTTGCCGACGCCTACGATACCTCCCACCGCCTGCTTCCACCCCTCGGTGATCCGAAACGATACGCAGTCTTGCAATGGGTGCACGCAGCAGAGGGCACGCTTGCCCTGCACGGAATTGCAGTCTTGTACGCGCGCTGGCACCAGAAGTCAGGAAATGTGGAAGAGACGGAGGTCGGGCTGTCGAAGAATATTCAGAATGATTTGGATTACGTGACTGCAGAGCTGGAGGAGAGTGATGGGAAGTTCTTGTTTGGTGACAACCTTACTCTGGCGGATATTCAGGTGCATTTCTCCATCGCCTTTGTTCTAGGCTTGAAGTTGGGAACTCTGGGCAAGAGGTGGGAGAGGTTGGAACAGTATGTTAAGGACTGTGAGGCCACGGAAAGCTACAAGCAAGCGGTGGAGAAGACTGGTCACAAGATGTCCATATAGGATGTGTTTATTCATCGCCTGTTCTTGCGGCGGCCTTCGTCTAGAGCTCATGTAGCATGAGAAATTTTAAGATGCACTTCTTCAGGCTTGGGATGAAGTGATTGATATATGGTTTCGCGCCCGCAGCTGATATGCGTTTGTTGTACGTGACCCTGTTTGCGAAGATTAACCAAGTCAAGTAGATGCCTCCTTCAGAGAGTAGCGAGAAGATCTCATATTTGTAGTTCCAAGTCTTTACTAGTGTTGCGATCGATGCTAGGTATGTTGACAAGATACCTAATGATACATGTCCACAACTCATACATATAACGCATGAAAGCTGTGCCGCAGATTGTCCCTCGGAGTACCTCCTATCGAATGGTTTTCTCAATAACGGCCTTCGAGATGCTCCACAGAGTAATTTGACCATCAAGGATGGCAGTCGCCGCTGTGATGAATAGACCGGAATCCTTCACGTTCCTTGACAAAATGTAGATCACGTTCGATTGAGTTAGCAATGCAGAAGAGATTTTCGTACAATAGTAACACTTGATCCATTCGGGGTGAAGAGAATCACCCCTCCAGAAGACATTCGTATTTGACTCGATTTGCTTCTATGAGGTATCGTTTAGCCCAGTAGCGTACTTCTACTACAACACACCTCATTCAATTGTGTCGGGCGAAATTCCGATTGGGCCGGAGCGAGCTCCTAGATGCTTTCGACCTCGATGGCTGTGGCGATGCTCCTGTTGAGTACGGCCAGACTCCTCAAAATAACGTGAAAAGAAGGAAAAGAGAATGAAAGATACATCGCCCGTTCATGAAGAGAAACAGGAATCTCATGATGTTCTTCGCTCACAAAGATCCAAGCAGCAAGTCCATCGCAGCCGCTCAGCCACGTTGTGGGATGACTGCGCCAAATTCGGCAACAAGTGACTTCACAACGCATCATCGAAATATACCAGGCGAACCGTGTGTCAAGGAAACCATCGAAATTTCACGCGAAAGCGTCTGGAACTTGCTGCCCAAGAAGCTGCTGGAATTGTTGAGAGATTCGATGTGCTATCTTATTCTCCCTCCCCGTCCGTGTGTCATGTTTCGCGTTCCTGGATCGAAGATCACGTTCCTTGCGATCGAGGTGTTGGTTGCTATGCTGTCTATCTCTTGAAATGGTTCAGAATTGTCAAGGTGGTGATACCGATCTTTCTGGTGCCCGTCTACTTCGATGAATGCGTAGTTTGGCGTTCAAGGCCTCGTGACCACCAAACATTGTTGATCCCGTCTAATACCATTCATCTCGGCAACCGAGAAGGTGATCTTCAAAATCAGCATCGTGAACGCCATGCATCAGCCTTACAATCAACCTCCTAAGTCAACCAGGTGAAAGGTAATGATTTCCGGGCAATTCTGAGCTTTCCAGCCCTCCAACAAGTCCCACCAACCCATCTCGCCCCCGTCCGAAGAAGTCCCCTCGCTCTACGTACCTCGTCGCCCTGACGCCATAACGGAGACATGACGTTACTGCCCGCCCTCTCACGCGAGCACTGAGGGGCAGTCGATGGACTGATATTTTTCTACATCTACTGTCGCAAGAGTAGTTCTTTTCTTTCTCTCTCACATACACATCCCATTGATACCCATTCCATCTACAACTTTTTTACGAAAACATTCAAACAACACCCTCTTCTTCACCAACACAACACACATCACTCATAATGTCCGGATACGAGAACCAGGACCCCATGGTCATCGCCAAGCAGGCCGAGCGCGACCTCAACTCCCAGGCCGCTAAGCAGGGCACCAACCGTGTCGACGACACCTCCCGCCACACCGCCGGCGCCTCTGACTCCAGTAAGCATATCTCCCACAATCCCACCCATCTACCAACGCAACCCTCAAAAACTAACACCACCCCCTCTCCAGCCCTCGAGTCCGGCGTCAACCAAGGCGTTGAGCAAAAATTCCCCGGCGCCGAAGTCAAGATCGGCGGCCAGGGCGCCAGCGACAATCGCCAAATCCCCCTCTCCGAGGGCGGCGACATCAACCCCACCACTGGCAAGCAGACCAAGGCTGCCGACTTCCAGGGCATCGGCGGCCCCGAGGATAAGGCTGCCATTGCTGTCGAGCAGCGTGGCGGTGACAACGACATCCGCTCCAACATCCGCCAGGGCGACGAGACCGTCCGCCCCGCTGGCTCTATTTCTCAGAACGCTGCTGGTGGCACTGGCAAGAGCACCCAGTAGAGGGAGAGTTGACTTCTCTGCTTGATGGTGTTTCTTCCTCTGCTGTCTGCTTTCTCGACTGGTCCGATGACTTCCTGTTGAATGTGAAAGATGCGCCGTCTGCAATGGCTCTCGCATACATTGCAGCGTCCTCTTGAAAGACAGGGAGGCGCATTGCATGATTTGAAAGGGTGCTTTGGGGAAAGCCTAAGCATTCTTACAAAGCCATTCAGGAGCAGTCTTGGACCGAGACGGATAAGCCTAAAACGCAATTCCTTGTTTCTTATTATCATCGGACGGTTACGGTCTTACGAACGCTACCCTAAAGAGTATATAGAATCAGCAACGATGTAATGTCACGAATCAAAATCAAACAAAAAAATTACTAAACAAACTTCAGAATCTGCATCGAGAATTTTGTCCTTCTTCATCAGCCGATATAAACATAATATAATAATAGATAATAAATCGCAAGGAGATTGCCTTTATCTGCAACAAAATGAAGAAGATCCTGTTCTCCAACGCTGTTTTGCTGAAGGCCCAAATCTTTGCCCGACTCTGATTGCGTGCGTCATTGCTCTTTACCCAACGTTCTAAGGAAATCAATGCAAGTTTGAGCCCGCGCCATTTTGGACCCATCTTGGTGCTGTCGTCGCTGTTCTGAATATACAACCCGCCTCTTTAGATCGTGATTAAAATCAAAGTAGAAATCAAAAGATAAGAAAAAAAAGTCATGCTAGCCCAGGGATATCATCTCGAGCCGTGGAAATTGAACGCCATATTACGCCTTGACCTCATGCAATCATTTCAGTCCAGTGTTGGTGTTCACTGGCTGTCGTACGTGCCTCTTTCTCCCTCGAAGGAGAAAGCCCTATGCCTGCCTGACACGGCCTCGCCAGTGCGGGCATCTACAATGTCTTCGGCGTTGACGCGCCGTGGCGGAGCAGGGGCATCGGGATCCACGGCACCGGCCATGGTGGCATCGTGTGATGGCGTGGTCGGCGTGACGACGTTGGAATCAACGCCATTGTAGAGGCGTTCGCGGTGCTGTAGGGCTTCTTTCTCGCTTAGTTGCTTTCCGTCTTTCTCGCGCACGGCTGGCATGTCACCTGGCATTTCGAAAATTTGCAGCTGCTTTGAGTCGGCTTCGGAGGCGGGTGAGAAGAGTGTATGCCCGGAAGAGTATGTCCCTTCGCCGGCTGATGGCGAAGAGGGAGAGTATGCTGATATGGTTCCGCCGTTGCTTCCTGTGGGAGTGTGGGGCATTTCGGGTGGAAGTAGGCCCTTGCGGTCGAGATCGTGGTGTGTCATGCCGAAGGGGAATGGCGATGATCCAGCGAGTTCGGCCTTCGGATAGACGGTAGCATTCTTACCGTTTGCGGTGCTGCTTGCGCTGCTAGAATCTGGTCTTGAACCTGCCGCAGCCCCGGTAGCAGAGGCGGCAGCAGCGTGCTTACGCTTCTGGCGACGGAGGTAGAAGAAGATGAAAGCTCCGATGAGAGAGACTGCAGCAACTCCGCCCACGGCTATACCAGCGATCGCACCAGCACCTAGACCGGAGTCTGAACCTGAGCCGTTCGATGAAGACGAATCGCTTCCACCGTTACTAGCACGTGATGTCGAGTCTTTGCCCCAATAGGGTGATGTCCAGAGGGAGTCGTCTTGCGACGCATTTGCCGGCGGGATCGTCACAAGATTCTGTTCGGCGGTTTGATCCCAAACAACTTGCGCCAACTGGAAGCGTGCGACTTCGTAGTCCACGGTGATGTATGCTTCTTGCAAAAAAGTTCGACCGAGTGTGTACTGGCTGTCGTTGGCGGCGCGCCTCAAAGGGAAATAGTATGAAGTTTCGTTCAGGTTCGAGAAAGGGACTTGTGCCTGTAGATCGAAAGCAGCATATGGCAAAGTGATTCTGACAGTCTCTGTACTGTCGAATCCTTGCCCCATGAGGAAGGAGATGCTCGCATTGCGATCCACAAGTTCGTCGTGATGGGTCTTGTTGACGAGGTATAGTTCAGTACTGTCATCGAAGACCAGGCCAAATTCGTACTCAAATGCCTGGCAAGCCTCTTCAGGTAGCCAGATCTCAGGAACAGTTGCGTCGATCAGCGCATAAACGGGCGATGGCAACAGCTCTGTGCCAACAGGTGAGGAGTCGACGCGTGAAGGAGTAGAGATTGACTGAATAGCAACCATGATATCACGCTCGTTATCTGGCGCAAAGATGAAGGTCACATTGTTTGCATCGTATTTGGAAGTGTCGTATCCTCCAAGGGTGAGCGAGGCGAACGTCCCAGTAAAACGATAGTGTGCGCCTGCGGTGTATCCGAATGATATACTGGGAATCGAGCGCTGTTCTTTGAGCATTGTCATATAACTCGGAGTCGGATCGTTGAAATCACTGAAGTTGGTTGGCTTTGGGTTGATGCCAAACATTCCGACATAGAAGGTGTTGGTCGCATATGCTGAGATGATAGTGTGCTTGAGTGTCGGCCCATTTTCGCCAACTCCAGCCAATCCGACGGTTTCGAAAGCGTTGTAGCCATTGCCTGTGTATCCCAGACTCTTACCAACCCACAGGTCGTAGAGGCCAATATAGTCGTAGGTGGAGGAAGAGTTGGTGTCAAACAGCTCGCCGCGCGAATCGGCGCATGCGTCTACGTCGGTAGACAACGAGCACCCGTCCGGCAGAACGACCCAGGTCTGGTAGACGGCGAAAGAGAGGAAGACGCGCACGAATTGTTGAGGCGTGCCAACCCGTAAAGTGAAGGATGACCATTTGCCATCAATGCCATCCCAGTTCTGGTCCGGCGGAATGGACAATGGAGCGGGCAGAGTGTCGCGCGGGTGAAGCGCAACATCGCCAGGGTAGGCGTGCGAGGCGGCGAAAAAGACAGTCAAGGCGGAGAGCACGCTCGGTAGGAGCAACATGTGTTGAAATAATGAAGGCATGGCGGATGGCAGGTGCATGTGAATATCGTCGTCCAGTCGCAATTGTTGAACCGAGGTGTAGCACGACTCAGGCACTGGAGATTGTTCCGGGAAGTCGCATGGTACAATGACAGGCGCGACCGGCGTACGGCGTACCTGCGTCTGGCCGCCTGCGCGGTGAGAGTGGCCGGAGAGTCGGGATGGGAGGGTGTCGAAGCGTGTGAGGTGGAGCGAGGGATGTGAGGTCGTGAGAGAGTGAGGTGCAAAAGGCAGCGCAGTGCGTCGATCAACGAATGGATAATTCCTAGGCGAGATGGGAGGGTTCGCACGCACTTTGCTCCCGCCGCGCCGCCCGCTACTTGAGCTAGACTGCTAGAGTAGTAGTGAGATGCTAGATGCCTCCTTCTACACTACCACCTACCTGTCAAGGCGCAGTGGCGAAATAAGGTACGTAGAGCGCGGTGATGGTGCTGTAGGCGAGAAAACGGTCGGGGTGTTCGGCCAAGACGTTGCACCGAGCACACGAGGAACAGAGCACCGCTGGCAGCAGCAACTTTACGACGGGCAGTGCAGGGGAAAGGGAGGGGTAGGCAAATCAGAGCCTGGGCAAAACACTCGAGACACTCTGCGAGAGTCTGGACAAGCTCAGAGGTATCGCCGCCGCTATACCGGGGCGAGTTAGGAGGGAAAAAAGAGAAGAGAGAGAGATGCACGCCAACGCAGGGAAGCTAGCTCCTCCCACCCCGGCCCTGCTCTGTTTTTGGGACACTGGTACGAAGAGGTGTGGCGAGAGAATGCTGACGGGCGACGGGAATTGGAAATCTTCAAGATTATTGAGTGACAAGATACCGTACTGAGCGTACCTCTGCGACGTAGCCTGGGTCTGGCGATGCACGATGCACGCACGATACAACACCATCTTCAACTCCCTCGACACACCTCGGGGCAGTTCTCCTCGCTTGGCTTGCGGATGGCGATTTTGTCTGGCACGCCGTCTGCGCCTCGCCGTTCCCAAGAACCTTAACCACCGCATCCTCTACTATCCGCGAGCACAGGCCGCCAGCTCCCTCCCTCTCTATCATACGCAACAGGTGTGAGACACGTGCTAGCCCGTATGCGAATATCAGGCCGCGCGAAGGATTGCTGGTATCGAGTCAATCGGCCGGCACGCGGATGTCCTGTACCACAAGGAGGCAGGAGTTGATTGTGTATGTCCGCGGGGCTCATTTGGTCCTCATGGTCTCATCAATAATCTCCCAATCTCCCCATGTCTCGTGTATTTTTATGTAGTATTTCAACGTCGCCGCCATAACATGGCATCTTAAACCTGATACCCGCAATTCGCGTGCCGCCACCAAACACCTTGTCTCTGACACCCCATGCGGGCAAACAGGGCCGATGGCATGGTTCTCACGCCAGGTACAGTGCGAGCTGAACGCCGCGGTCGACGGCCTGGCAGCTATGATTGGGCCAGCACACGGCGAGCAGAAGCATCATCATCAGCTCACATGCACCTTTGCAAGCATGCAGGTTTTCCAAAGGCTCGACGACGTAAGCTTCCCGACATGCGGCTTGCCTCAACCGGACAACCAGATGGTTGCTGTACAACATCGTGTCCTCGAGCAGCATGCCCACGTAACACGACAAGGCGAGTCCCGCCGCAAGGGCGCGCGTGCGCGCTGTCACACAGGGGCAGGTATTTTTTCTATTCTCATCATATCGGGCGGGTGAGGTCCAGTGAGCATTCCGTGCCTGCGCCGACCAAGTGGCTCTCTGCCGCCGCTGGGCTCTGCTCATTATCATAATTATATGGGGCCGGTGCGTGGTGGATCTCTCTCACGCGAAATCTGACAGGGATCTTGCTTTAGGGCCTTGGAGAGGCTGGACACTTGGGACGTCCGCCCGCAGATCACTCCAAGTCTTCCTCCGGACACTAGGCGGCGACAAATCGCCTTTCTTGCTCAGCAGCACCCACGCTTTCGTTACTACCCACACGCTGCCGGACGGGTAACTTACTGTTGTTTCTGGCTGAAGGAGTCTGCCGGTCTGCCGGACCCCGGGTCGCCTTACCACCTCCCACCTATGACCTGACCGTTGCCTGGTGTTCGTCCCAGCATCCTGTGCTCATATCCCAACACGCCCCATCTGTCTCCCCCTTCATCACCACCCGTGAACTCGAGCTATACGAGTCTGTCTCTCGCTCCTGTGCCCGCAGGACTTAAGCAACTGCGCAGCATGCAATAGTCCGATGAAAGGCTTGGATCCGCCACCGTCGACCTCTGCACACTCTCGTTAATCCGACCGACCCTCCCCCAGGCACTCGTTCATCATGCGTTGGCAGGTCGCTTCTGTGCTAGCTTTGCTCGCCTATTCACCATTCGTTCAAGCATCGCCCAAACAACACCGCAGAGATGATCAGTCTAGCGGTCCCAATGGCACGGTCTTGCCACAGCAGATATCCTCTGCAACATCCAGCGGGAATGTCACCTTCACCTTCACATACGAGTTCATTCCAGATAACTCAACATCAACATCCACATCTACGCTATCGACCGTCAGTGTGTTAAGCACATATGTGGTTGTCTCAACATATTCAAAAGCAACTCCCGTAGATACCGACACAGGCA
This sequence comes from Cladosporium sp. MBC 237, assembly GCA_030772445.1. Taxonomy (NCBI): domain Eukaryota; kingdom Fungi; phylum Ascomycota; class Dothideomycetes; order Cladosporiales; family Cladosporiaceae; genus Cladosporium; species Cladosporium sp. MBC 237. The sequence continues at coordinate 51,340 of JAPHCH010000031.1, read as the reverse complement.
GCCCTGCTCCATCTACCGCCCCAGCTATCTCATCACCCACGGCGACTAACGTTCCATTTCCAATATCTGGTTCTTCCGGTCAGACGTTCAGTGTTCCTGGAAACTACTCGACCAAGACTGCACATAGAACGGCACCGAGATCGTCCAAGAGTGTGTCGTCCTCGTCGACTTCAGACGAGTCCAACGGCACATGTGGAGGTGCTACCCTCAATGTCTTATCCGCCCATCTGGACTACTGGTATACCAGGACATATACCCATGTAGTTTCTACACTATCTATTCAGTTCAACGCCGACGATGTCCAAACCGGCTGGACTCTTCTTCCAGAAGCTACCTCCTTCGACATCTCTACAGCAGTCAGCCAGTACACCTGCGACTCATCGGCGGTCTTTGACACCGCGAGAAACACAACAAGTACTGGATACGATTGTTATCAGCCTGCAACGCCTATTGCTTCGGCTACCTCTTTGGTGACTGTGGATGCTTTCAAAACCCTCAACCAAACGACAGGCAATGGCACCAGCATCCCAAATGTTGCCACCGAACCTCCCGTCGCTGTTGCGACTCTGGCAAGCGCCGCTGCTACATACACCGCAGGCACGCCATACGTTTATTTCAGCGAATATGAGATCGAGTCGAGCACTCCTACTACCTTCCGCAACGGTAGCGAAGGGTGCGCGACCGCCACCGAGACGTTCCTTCTGAACAGACTCTTCAGCTTCGAGTACGCCGATGCAGATGGAGATCTTTCGCAAGACAGCCTTGCCAAAGAAGACACTGTGTCTGGAGATATCAATCCGAAATTCCTAGGCCTCGTAGGCGAAACCAGGTCCGTCACACCAGGTTCTTGGTCAGCCGAGCCAACCGTCGTCGTCGTCGTCGAACGTGAAGTCGTCGCACAGGCCGTGCTTGCAGCACACACCGAAATGGTCGGTTTCGGCGCAGCGCGTAGCGGAAGTCTCGTCACGCCCACGCCAACTCTTCCTCCATTCCTGACGTCCAAGAGCCCAACGGCCACCACACCTCCAGCGACCTACCAATCGCCACGAGTCGAACAGACCGCCGCTTCCCTCGATGTTCCGGGGACTTTCAAGCCGTTTACTTTCAACAGGGGCAAGACTTTCATCGCACACATCGAACATTCCGATACCACTCTTATCTTGGCAACTCCTACCGATGCCAACGTCATCACGACTAGTATCGACGGCAATGTTGTCGTCGCCACGGCTTTCTCGAATGTGATTGACAATGGCGGCCAGTCTGGTCAAGGTGGCGATTCTAACGGCGGTGGAAACTCGAATAACGGCGGAAATTCAAACGATGGTGGAAGTTCGAACAATGGCGGTAACCATGAGAGCAGCGGGAGCTCGAATAACGGCGGAAGCTCGAATAATGGTGGCAGCTCGAATAATGGTGGTAGCTCGAATAGCGGAGGCAACTCGAATAGCGGAGGCAACTCAAATGTTGGCGGCAACTCGAATGGCGGAGGTAACTCCAACAATGGCGGCAGCTCAAACAACGGCGGCGGTTCCGAAAATGGAGGTAATAACAATGGAGACGGATCGGTTGGCACTCAGGTCGTTGGCGGCGATGATGGCGACAATAACAGCGAAGACGATGAAGGCCATTTCATGATGTCCCCGTTCGTCGCCCGTATTGAGAATGAGGCTGTTACGCTTGACGTCCCCGCTCCAGAGTCGCAACGAGTCGCCACTATTGCTTTCGAGGGCAAGACCTTAACCGCCACCGCTCTCAGCGCAGTTCAGACGGGAGGTGGAGAAGGAAACAACAACGGCGGGCAAAGCAACAATGGCGGTGGTCAGAATGGCGGTGGTCAAAATGGCGGTGGTCAGAATGGCGGAGGCAGTAATGGCAATGGAGGGAGTAATAACAACGGTGGCTCAGGTGGAGGATTTGGTCACATGGTTTCGGCCATCGCAAACGCAGCGAAACCAACAAACGCCGCGCAAGTTCTCAGCCAGGCCTTGAACCAAGGACACAACGATAAGACGGCTGCTGCCATTGCTGCTGGAATCGGCGGGATTGCCGCTGGCATTGGTGCAAGTCAAGGTGGCAACCATAATGGCAATGATGGTTCTGCTGGGAGTGGAAATGGCGGCTCGAATGCTCAACCGGAACGACTTGGAGCATCTCCTGGTCAAGTCATCACTGTTGATGGTGCAACCGCCACCGCTCAAGCAGCGCCTGCATTTGTTGTCGATGGTCAGACTGCCGTTCCTGGAGGTCCGCCGATCACTGTAGGTGGCAAGGTGATCTCAGCTCCAGCTTCTACCAATGCCATCGTCGTCGATGGCAGCACCGTTCCGATTGGTGGATCATTAGATTCATCCACTGCGTTCAACGTCAATGGCCTACCGATCACCGCTCAACCCGGAGTCGCATTTGGAATTGGCAATCAGAGACTTCAAGCAGGCGGACCGGCAATCACAGTGGACGGCACACGTCTATCTCTTGCCCCAGGTGCCACAGCACTAGTGATTGGCAGCTCGACTTCCATGATCGCTGCCAACGGTGGAAATGCAGCCTCTGATATTCCAGGACTGACTGTGGGCTCTCAAGTCTTCACAGCAAATGCCGCCACTCAATTCTTCTTGGCCCCAGGACAGACTCTCACACCCGGTGGAACAGCTGTCGTCTCTGGCACAACGTTCTCTCTGGCAGCTGACGCTTCATCGATTGTGGTCAATGGACAAACACGGACTCTCGGCTCGTCTCCAGATGCTAACATTACTCCCCAGCCTGATGTAATCACGGTCAATGGCCAAGCCTTCGCTCCAAACTCTGGCGGCAGCTACCTCATCTCCGGCCAAACACTCACACCAGGCGGAACCATCACCGTCTCCGGTCCCAATGGAGAGGAGACCCTCTCACTCTCACCATCGGGCTCAGAGCTCGTTGCCGTGGTCTCCGGACACACCATCACCAGCACTCTCGGAGCCTCCGAAGCCGGCATCACCGCCGCACCCGTCCTAACCATCGGTGGCGAGACCTTCACCGCTCTCCCCGGCACTGACGGCGCAAACCCAACCTACATAATCGACGGCAAGACTCTCACAGCCGGCGAAGAAGAAACCCTCACCATCGGCAGCAAAACTTACGTTGTCAGCCTGGCGCCCGAAGCCACCCTGCTAGAAATCGAAGAACTCGGCGCCGATGGCAAACCGACCAAGACGCGCTTGGAGACACTCTTCCCAGCAACCGCCACGGGACCTACGGAGACCATGACGGGCGGTGAAAGCGCGAGCGAGGCTTCAACTGCTGCGCCTGCGGAAGAGACAGGCGCTGCCAATAGCGTGTCGAGCGGCGATGGCGTGCAAGTAACAGGTTTGCTCGTTGCAGCCGGCACGCTTGCGCTTGCTGTCTTGCTCTAGAAAGGGCACACGAAAGAAAGTCCTTTGGACATACCCATCCACTCGAAAAACCGAGTGAAATACTTATCGCCTTTCTCATTTTGTCTTTGCATAGCAAACCGCGACCGGGACCACATCATCTGGGAGAACAGAAGGGGGGCTACCCGGGTGGGATTTTTCCTTCTTGCTTTTTTCTTTTTCTCTTCTCACTCCTTCTTCCTTTACCTTTAATCTTTGGAAATTTTCGAATCACGATCTTCACGACAAACCATCTGGGGGACGGACACAAGAGACGGGACACGGGAGGGAAGAACATGGCGTTCAAGACTTGGGTTTGACAAACATTCGGCGATTGCGATTGCGGGTACTTACCCGTTTACCCACTTATCTCTATTTCTCTTTTCTAATTGGAAAGGAGCATCACTGCTTTTTTGACTCGAGAGATCCTCGACATTACTGTCTGTCACTATAGACATATTTCTATTCTAGCTATTTGTTATCGAGGCGGAATGGGGTCTATGTAGAGTATGCAAGATTTTCGGACATGGATTATACTCGCTTTCGTTGCGACTTGGGTACTCTTCTCTCGTCTAGTCTCATCTAATAGTAATATACTTACTATCTTGTATAGTTCCTAAGTAAAAAGGGGTATATCGCGAATATTAGTTTCATTCTTGTAGCGTAAATGCCTACCCAAAATCTGGCTATATGAGTTATTTTATCTGATCCCGTCCATCGATTATGGTTCCATCTGAACCATGATCAGACGGGTTTTATAGTGTAGCGGTTAGCACTTCGGATTCTGAAGAACATTCACATTCCGGCAACCCCGGTTCGATTCCGGGTAAGACCTTCTTTTTGTACATTTGCTCTAACGACATTCTTTTGTTTGGGCATCATTTAAAAAAAGAGATATGTTGCGCCTTTGTCGTGGAGTGTTCGTGGGCGTCTGCGGGATGAATACCGCCACCTCGCAGAAAGTTGAGTGCAAGTGGGAGAACGTTTAAGCGGCCATCTCCACGTTTTGTTCTTTGCCGACCAACTTCCCGAGGACGAGGAGCTCCACGACAAGAGCTCGGAAAGCATCATCATATAGGAAGGGGGCCGATCCCGGTGCAGTCGCTGCGCGTTATGTATGAGCCTTCGTGTCATTATCACAAACAAGTGTAAGTGAACTCCCCTTCTTCTACCAACCAGCCAGCCATCATGAACGGACCCGGATATCTCGCCGTGGCAATTCAGCCCGGTCCCAATACAGACGACACTGCTTTCCACGAGTGGTACAACACCGAGCATGGTCCCCTTCGCCTCCGTCTTCCATTCATCAAGACCGGCGACCGCTACAAGGCTATTGATGGCGAGACCCCTGGTTGGAGCGCCGTCTACGACGTCTCGGATTTATCCATGCTGGACAAGCGAATCTACACTCGTCTGCGCGAAGAGCGCTCAGCTCGTGAAAAGCGTGTGATGGGCACTTTCGAGGCGCTCGATAGGAAAATCTACTCGACGTTCTCCGAGCGTGCAAAGCCTGGCTACTCTGGCCCTGCTCCCGTTCAGGTGGCGAATTCTATGGTTGTGAATGAAGCCGACCTTGACGCTTTCGACCAGTGGTACGAACAGGAACACATCGACATGCTCGCCAAAGTCCCTGGCTGGCTGCGCACGCGCCGCTTCAGAATGCTCGTGGGCGGTATGAAGGGCATGCCACCAAGTGGCCAGGTTGAATGCCTTGCCGTGCACGATTTCGAGGCCCAGAACGGCCTCAACGGCCCCGAGCACCAAGCTGCTGCCAACACAACGTGGCGATCACAGATCATGGAGAAGGTCGTTTCTCGCCAGAGGCGCGAATGGGGTCACCACCTCACTTTCTCCGCTCTCAGGGAGCCGCCTTCCTCCGTCGTCACGACCGACGGTGCGGAGCTTCGTTTCCAGCTGGAAGGCAACCCGGCCGATCCAGTCATTGTCTGCGTCAACTCCATCCTCGCCAACTTTTCCATCTGGGACGATGTGGCCGCCGCTCTGCGCAAAGGCGTCAACGGACAAACCTACCGCACTCTCCGCTACAACTCCCGCGGATACTCCCAGCAAGACCCCAACAGCAACGACACCCGCTTCGACCTCCTCGCCGATGATCTGGAATACCTCCTCGACCGCATCAACATCGACAAAGCCCATGCCGTCCTTGGTGTGAGCATGGGTGGCGTAACCGCCATCAACTTCGCCATCCGCCACCCACAGAAGCTATCCAAATTCATCGCCTGCGACTGCAACGTCGCCGCCGGCGAAGCCAACAACAAAGCCTGGGCGGACCGCATCGAACTCGCCAAAACCCAGGGCATGCCTGCCCTCGCTCAAATCACCGTGGAGCGCTGGTTCACGCCCGCGAACCATGGCTCGGCGAATTTCGAGAAAACCCTGGCCATGGTGAAGCCCGCGAGCTTCGACGGCTTTGTGCAAAACGCCGGCGCGCTGTCAAACTACGATCTCAAAGCCAGTTTGCCCGGCATCGAGACACCGGGTCTACTGCTTGCTGGCGAGGGCGATGGCAAACTGCCGGAAGTGATGCAGACTTTTGGCATCCCCAATGCGACTTTCAAGGCTATCCCTAACGCTGGCCACTTGCCCATGTTGGAGAATCATGAGGGTTTCATGGAGGCGCTGGCGGGTTTCTTGTGAGTGGCGAGGAAGCTTTGTTGAGGGGGGAATATGATTTTAAGACGTACATGGATGTAAATGATGGGGGAAAAAAAGCAGTTTATGGCGTGTGCGCGGATACTCAAAGAAATAAAAAGATATCAATATCATCCAATCTCTCATTTGGGTTTCTGTGAGTTCTTCTGGCAGCTGAGCATGTTCACACCGGCCATCGGAATAGAATGTCGAATTCATTGATGGCCGATCTCAAAGATATTCCCGACCACTTCATCAAGTCTGGCGCACTCCATTGCCCAATGGGGATCATGCTATGATGCAAGTACTCGACGATGTAAATAGATGGAAAACCGTGTATCTTTCCTTCTTGTTTTGAGTTGCACAACTACATATAACAACCGTCCGGTTGTAGTTCAGATGGAACCATAATCGATGGGCAGGACGACACAGAATTGATTATAAAGCTTATCTTGCGCGGGCGCATTCACGTAAGTAAAATTACATGTGAAACTATGTAATATAACACGACATGAAATCCGAAATGCCTAGTATTCGATAAGACGAGAAAAAAAAAAACAAGATCAAGCAACATCTACGATATACTTCTATCTACTTAGAAACCCTAAAGGTAGTACTATCGCTACAGCGATATATAGTAAGAGTCGAGTCGATGTACCTAGAGAAAAGTATACCTACCGATCCCATAAGACATGTCTACGACCCAGTATACTCGATTTCATATAATATTCCTGCAATGCATAGTGAAACTTCTTAGTCTTGTATGGTATGAATTAATCTTGTTTGTTAATTAACTATCTCTTCTGTATTTTGTCTCTTAAAGGTAATCGGGTATCGTCAAAAAAAGAAAAGACAAAAAGTAGATGTCGGTGTTGTTGCTGCGAGTGGTGAATGTATTAAACACACAAGAAACCCCCAAAACAAAGCCAAAGAAACGCTTCCATCGCAACGCTCAAAAATGCCGCACCAAAGAATCGTAATAGAAAGGAGAATAAAACAAATGAAGGTCGCCAAATGGCACTTTCAGATCATGCCATCTAAAGGGCAAGAGCACCGAGCGCAACGAGGCCGAGAAGACCAACGAAGGTGGTGGCGCGGGAAGCACCGCCCTCGGAGGCCGCGACGGTCTGGGCGTCGTTGTCGCTGTCGGAGTCTGATGTGCTGGTGGCGGAGGTGGAGGAGCGAGTAGAGGTTGTCATGGAGGAGGTGCTGTTGCTGGAGTTTGTGGGGGAGGCGGAGGCGGCGGCGGAGGTGGAGGAGTGGAAGAGGCCGGTGACTGTGCTGGCGGAGTCGGTTTCGGTCTCAGTCTCGGTCTCGGTCTCGCTGGCGGTGCTGGAGCTTTCTGTCTCGCTTGCGGTGGAGGAGGCGGTGGAAGAAGCAGAAGAGGTGTCGTCGGTGCTGCTGGGCGCGGTGTTGTTGTCGCTTTCGATCACGAAGGGGGGAGTGTAGTTGGTGTTCTCGTCGTTGGAGTCGTCGACGATCTCGAGAGCGTAGTTAGAGCCGCGGACGATGTCGTCGGGGACTTCCCAGGTGAAAGAACCGGAATTGTCGATGTTGGCTAGAGAGGAATGTTAGTATGTTGAACGATAATCAGATATGCGATCAAGGCGTAGACATACCAGCAATGGGAGTACCCTTGTTGAGGTTGTTGCTGGCACCGCTCCTCAGGTAGATGGTGACGGTTCCCTCGGTAGTAGGATCCCAAGTGAGGTCGACAGTCTGGCCGGCCTCAGTGTTGAGGCTCTCCTTGGGGATGTTGAAAGGGTTGGAGCCATTAGACTCGCCTCCCTGAGCAGCAACAAGGAGGGGCGTGGCAGCGACGGCCAAGACGGTGGAAGTGGAGAAACGCATGGTGATGATGTTGTGATGAAGAGCCGTAAAGATGCTAGAGACGATGTCGAGATGCGTGAAGTAGAACTTTTGAAATGCTTGCGAACGATGGTATGCGATTAAAATGCTGATGAGTTGGAAGAATCGATACAACAACCAGGACAGCGGCACAATTATTATAGCAATCTCCTCAACTCTACCCTACCCTCTGGCCGGTAGAAGGGGCAGGTATCTGGATCTGTCCAGTGCCGGCAAGAAAAGCTCCGAAGTACAGGACTATACCAGATGGTTACTAGTAAAGTCGCTACCAACGATATAGACGAAATGAACCAACTGCTCACTGGCTGAAGGGTGGCGAAAGGGCTCTAGAAGTCTAATTTAGTCCCGACTAGACCCAATAGCAGGAGAGGCTAGCGAGACAACGCTCCTTCGCCTCGCGCGCGCTTGGGGTGGCGGAGCCTCCGAGGAAGCCGAGCTTCGAATACGTCGAGGCTCGTGGTTGCAGAAGTCTTGAATGCAATAGAGTTGAGAGACAATATGGTGGTTGTGTGTGTATAACAAAGAAGAAGGGCTGGTCGTCCGCGATGGACTGTGCATGCGACCGAACGTTACGCCCGCCCCGTCATCTCTCGAGGGAAGCGAAGTTTCGCGGCTGCAGGAACCCATCGAACCCTCTTCCTGTTCAGGCAGCCAGGTGGAGTATCGCTCCAGATTCTCCATAGTGATCGGCGCAGACACGGCTGGTAGTGCTGGACCCACAAGGAGAGACAGGTCTTGGGTCTTTCGAAACGCAGGCAAACACGCGAGAGTGGGTTGTCTCTTCAGGCTGATTGCTGGGGTCGCAATTCTGTTTATTAGAAGTTCCAGAGGCAGATAGAGTATCGAACATGATCATATAAGCGTTGTCGTCACATTTTCCTGCACATTATTGTTGAGCTTAACAGTTGGACCATTTTTTCGCGAGCCGTCGCCGGGTCGACAGAAAGCCGTGGATGTCGCTGAGACATCACTGGAAAACGGTTCTTGGCAAAGTCAATAGGGCAAAATAAGGGCAGGGAAAGAGAGAGATTTTGTCGAGGGCTGGTGACACCAACCATTCTGAATAGCATTGCAGTATCGTAAACCTCGATTATAAGACATTAAGAGCCAATACAAAAATCAAGCCAACGCGCCTCAAGTGAAGATTTTCCTCCACTTGCTTTTCCACCGATACGAAATAATTAAAACGAAACCCTTTCCTGACTCACTCCGACATTAAACGTGACACACTAAGTGTGCATGCTTACTGGAGGAAGACGCCAGCAGCGATGGCACCGAAGAGAGCGATGCCAGAGCCAACCTGGAAGCTGGAAGCGGCGCCAGTGGACTCGGCAGCATCGGTAGAGGTGCCAGTGCCCTGGAAGCCAGCGTCGTTGGTGGAAGTGCCAGTGCTGTCGGAGCCAGCAGAGCTGGTGGTCGCGGTCAGAGTGGCGCTGCTAAGAGTGGTGTTGCGAGAGATCGGGGAGCCGGTGCCAGAAGCTGAGGCACCAGTGCCAATTGGGGTGACGATGACGGGAACAGAGGTGGTGCCGCTGTGTGGATGTTAGCGATTGCGATTGATAGTCAGATTTATCAGAGTAACATACTTGGCGCTGGGGACCGGGCTAGCAGAGATGGAAGCAGCGCTGCTACCGCTGGCACTGCCGCTTGCGCTGCCGCTGGCACCCTGGACGGTGAAGGGACCGAAGTAGTTGATCTCGTCACCCTGCTTGATCTGCAGAGCGTAGTTGTTGCCGTTGGGCAGAGAGGTGGACGGAGTCCAGATGAACTGGCCGCCGGTCGCGTCGTCGGTCAAGGTCTCGACATCCTTGAGGTTGTCGGAGGGACCTTGGCGCAGAATGATGCTCACGGGCTAGGAAGTTGTCAGCACGAGCTGCCTTGACGCGCGCAATTGGCCGCGAACACTTACGTTAGAGGTGTCGTTGGTGGCGTAGGTGATGGCCTGAGCCTGTCCGTCGGTGATAGGGTTGGGCACGTTGGTGAAGGTGAGAACGCTCGACTGAGCGGCTGCGACGGCAGCGAGAGCGCTGACAAGGAGAGTCTTGGAGAACATTTTGGCGTTTGTGGTTGGGTTGCGGAATGTGGTGATTAGAGAAGTGGTGAGAGGAGCAGAGGCGCAAAGATGAAGGAGGCTTGAACGAAAGGCGCACGTCGATGACGTTTGTTAGCGAGAGCAAGAATGCGAGGCTTTGTTGTTGTCGAAGGATGCAGAGAGGAGCAAAAGACGCAAGCGATGACTGGAATGCGGTCCTCTAAAAGAAGAAGAGAGCGAGTTCCCCAAGATCCATCCCCGCACGGCCGTGCGCGGTTGATTTCACTTCGCAGGCGGCTTCCCTTCATTTCCCGTCACGGCGTCCAGGGCACCCACCAATCATTGCTGGTCGCAATTGCGTGGCCCTCATATCTCGTGATCTAATTACTTTGCGCCAGCGAGTAAGCGAGAGAGAGTTTTTGCCACTCTCTTGCAGCCTGCAGCTCACCAAAGCTAGAGCCGCATAAACCCCAACCTACCTATTAACCTCCCAAAGTCACTGTGCCTAAGCTATTTTGACGTCTTGCTCTCGTCCTGTTGGTCACCTTCTGTGCTTCTCTAAGCTGATGCTCACTCGGGTGGTTGGTGATTGATGGCGAAGGATCACACCGTTAGCCAAACAGTGCCACTACCCCATCTCGCATGCGCCCGTCCGACGGTTGTAAATGGCTCGTTCCAGAACCATGCATGTCCCGCTAGCAAACTTTAACAGCCACGCCCTGCCCCCGAAATTGCCCAACGGGCTTGGTGTCTGTGATTTAGTGATTTGAGTCGACTGTTGCATCATCGTTATACAGCGAGACCGTGGTCAAATGAGATCAAAATCAAATTGATGATCCATGTTGTAATATTAGTGGTTGCATCTCAGTAAGCGGGAAGGAGCGAATCAGCGGAAGTGAATAGCTATGCGCCGACACCACCGAGACCATCGAATGAATCGATCGTCAGGTCCAAGGTCTGTCATCTCGATTCGCAAACATGGGTTCCCTGTTCGAGAAGAAAAGCAAAAGATTGACCCGGATAGGTCAAAAGGATCGACACCTGTGTGATTCGAACACACGCTCCCGAAGGAACTGCCTTAGCAGGGCAGCGCGTTAACCACTCCGCCAAAGTGCCATGGTTAATCAAGGTTTGTTGATAAGTCAATCGCCGCAATGCATCTTATGTACTATGAAAGATTCGATCTCTTCCACGATCGTTCCATTCATTTAATTGGCCCTTGAATACTTGCGACCGACTATCATGCCTACTAAGCATAGTCTGATTCTAATAGCGACGCTACTATGATGATTTATCTGAGAGCGTGGGTTGTTCCCAGCGAACCTTTGTCTCTGGTCATGGTGTGCGTGTGGATATGGATGTTGTTCCATCAATCATTAAGAAAATCTACGTGTAAAGATCGCGGAAGCATTGATTAGCTTCATAGTTTGAAAATAATCTTTGTTTGCTCGATCAAAGTCCTGTCGATTTGACGCGTGAATGAGGTCTCGATCGATATTTATTACTAGGCGTCGTTGTGCGCCTTGTCGCCTTCCCGGTACCTAGCCAGCAAGCATCATTCTGAGAGGCATTTCATATTGCTTACGCTGATAATTTTATGTCTTTCCCAACGCTTTCAACGCTCGGCTGCAGCTCATATTTGAGTATTTCAAGTATGGCCCAAAATCGAAGAGTAACGACGTTCACATATCCTCACATGGCGAGCTCGCTTGGTTTGGTGCTTTGGTGTGTTAGGGTTGGGGTTAGTAGGGTTGTGCGAGAGCTTGTGGAAGTTGCGCACTTCGCCATGTAATGTAACGAGGCACAGCTAATTGCTTGACGACGAAAGTGAAAGACTACAATTAAGGTATACTAAGGGATCGCAAATGAAATAAATGTTCAACTTGCTCTATTGGTACAGGGTATGCTATCTTCTCACCATCGAAACAGGTAAAACGCGCAGAAAGAAGAAAAGAAAAGCAGGATTAACAAACCATGTACACCTCTCAATCCTCCATTCCCTCCGCCTCACGTCCAAAGATCTTCTGCTGAGACTTCACAACCTGACCCTCATCACCATCAGAATTAATCTGCGACATGGCCGTGTCGTCTCCAAACATAACCGACTTCCCCACCAGAGTCCACTTCGCCGTCGCCGTCTTCCGAGGAACCAACATCCACAGCCTCGCGAGATGCACATAGTCCACATCCAGCAACACACTCGGCACCGCAGCCGTGACGTGCTCCCCAGGCGGTCTGAACATGAGCACCCTGCCTCCATTCGGGGTCTTTGCAACACTCGGCCGCCACGCTTCAGGTCGTCGCAGTTGCCGCTGTGGCATGCCGCGGATGACGAGGAAGTTCACGAAATCCATAATGAACTCGGCCGCTTGCTTCGTCCAAGGTGCTTTGGGCCATTGGCCTCGCATGTTGTGCAGTGCGGCCATGAGCCAGTACGCGGGCTCGAGGTCGATCTTAAAGCGACTGACACCGTGGCGCGCGCAGACTTCGCTCATCCACTCGGGCCCGCATGCGAAAACGCATGCGAGTGTTTCCTCGTATACGGCGCGCATGCTGCCGAAGTTGGCGTTGGCGTGCGCGTCGTGTAAGAGGTAGCGTTTGCGATGTCGGCCGTATTTGCGTGCTTCGCAAGTTGATAGGAAAGATTGTGCGAGGGATAGGATGGCCTCGTCGTCGGAGGCGCGGTGCAGATTGTGTGGGTTGAGGATGTGCAGGTCTAATGTGACGAAGTGGGCGCCGCGCGAGGTACCCGTGGATATTCTGAAGTTGGCGGGCAGTCGATCCAGAGTCCTGTAGTTATTGAGTCCGGCGTCCACGTTTGTGGGCTCGAAGAGCCAGCAGGAGGCTGCAGGTCGCGAATGTTGCATGCCCTCTGGTTGTGGCAGATACATCGGTTTGCCAACAGAGCAGAGGGCACCGGGATCTCGAGCTGCGAGAGCAAGGAGCAGCAGCGAGTAATAGCAGTCTTCCTTAGACATGCTGAGGTGAGCGGTTCGAGCGTCGTGCCGAAGAGCCAAGCCGCACTCCATCGTGTTGAGAATGATGGACACCTTGTCACGCCTGGCATCTGCCTCGCGCTGGCTTGCTGGCAATTTTGGATCGCCGCCGGCTTCCATGCCAAACACCTCTGCTACCACTGTCGTGAAGTTACCGTGATGAGAAACGACGTCTTCTCCGGGATCGCTGGGTTGGGTACGATCGCGGAAGAAAGCATGCAGTGCTGGCTTCAGCAACTCAATCTTTGCATCGAAAGGCACTTCGGTAGCAAGAGCAAGTAAGTGCGCAATGCAAGAGCTCGTAAGTCTAAGCACCGTCCTCTTGAACGAGCCTGCAGTCCGACAAGGTAAAAGGAAAACATGCTCGCGAGCAAGCCTCATCTCGTGTCGGCACCAAGCGCGCCGGAACCAAGAAGAAGAGAGAATCTTTTGCAGCACTTGCAACAAATCATCGTGCGACTCCAGGTAAGGTGTTTTCTGCCTGCGAAAGCGTTTGTTCGCGGCAACGTGCGTGAGCCGTTCGTACTCGATGACGTGGTTTTTTAGTACGGTACCTTCGTGCTCTTTCAACTCGAGATCATCAAGGGCTACAACAACGAGTCTCGCACTGCGGTAGACCAAATCCATGGCAGACATGGAAATGGTCTTTTCTTCATCACTATCTTGGTCGATGCAGATCTGGTCGATCCACAAGCCTTCATTCTCGGAGACGCGCTCCTCCCAGACGGCTTGGAGCATCTCCTTCTCCAGTGGAAGTGTGTAGTGACTTGGATGTTTCTCAACAACCCGCTTGCGGCGGTAACTCAATGCAATAAACGAAGGAAGTGTTTGGCGGATCGAAAGCTTGCTGTTGCTGATTAGACGGAAAGCGAAGATAGACTTGATGTCCGGCTTGACCATAAATCTTCTAGCGACACCTTCGTCCAAGCGTGCTAGTCGTTGCAACAGATGCTCAGGGTGTCCTTCCTCATCGGAAGGTGGCTTGAGCAAACGTGCTTCGTCGGCAAGTTCTAGCCTGTGAACATGATCTCTCGGTATCATAGAAGGGAACCTGAGGTCGCCAATGACCTTGATGGTACATATAGATTCCGGAATGCGGGTATGCGGAAGATCTGGGTCCGAGTTATGCCTGAAGTGGCCAAAAGCAGGCGCGGAGATTGTGCGATTCTTCGATGGGAGGCTTGCAATATGCGCGTCGTGTGTTTCCTGTGAGAACATCACAAGGGCCAATGGTTGACCAAGTCTATAAGGGGATGGAGATCGACTAGGACCAGACAATGGCGAAGCAGATCCGTCACTTGATTCTGGGGCAGTTCGTCCACCGAATCCATCGAAGCCAGTGGGTCGCTTGACAACAAGCTTGAACGGTGGATCGTCTTGTTGATGATTTCCATTGACCTGTCGAACGGCGTCGGGTTCCGAAAAGGCTCGTTGATGCAAGGGTGATGCATCTGGTCTTCTTCGGCGCGCGGAAATGGTCGAAGGCGACCTCGTGTGTTTTCGTGCCATTGAATGCGAACCGCCGTCCGATTCACTACTCGTCTGATCACCACTAATATCGCTGCTCCATCCTCTCCACTGGGAGCCCAATTGACGCATCGCTGTTGGGCTGCTGACGGTCAAGAAGTCACCTTCTCGTGAGGGGTCGGTACCACCCAGAATATGCCTGTGTAGGTTCAGAGTCGGACGGCGTTGGAGTTTTGGGCCCGTTTGGATTGATCTGAAAGCCATTACAGCCTTGTTGACTTGCTGCGCCAGACGGACACGGGTTGAGATCTCTCGAGGAGCATTCTGGGCTTTCTCGCGCTTCCATTTCGCTGTCTCATACTGCATCTTGGTCCGCTCTGCTTCTTCCTCGGCAGCAAATTTGGCCAGCATGGCGTCTCTATAGTCGTAGAAAGCCTCCAGCTCCTTCTTTTTGTACTTCGCAAGCTTCTTGCGTCTCTTCTCGGCTGCCTGTGCATCACTTCCCTCTCTTTCATTGCGGGCGCGAGGCTTCTGAGCAGGTGGCACAGTATCTCGTCGCTCAGGTTCTCTGCCGCGAGGGCGTCGTTTAGATACACCAGGAGGATCGTCTGCCGTTTCAGTCCCAGAAGCTGCTCGGTCGAGGTCCTCAGCGTCCGAACGAATATCTCCCATGGGGCTCCTAGCTCTTCTTATGGCACTCAAGTGCGTCAAATCATATTCCTCTGGATCGCTGGAGGCCCAGTCTTCGCTGCTCGACCGGTCCGCATCGCGCTCAACAAATCCCATTTCCACATGCTTATGCACAACCTTATCTTGCAGCTCTTTCAGCTCGATCAATTCCAGATATCTCTTTCGCAACTCCGGGTTGCTCAGCAGTAGCCATGCCTCATGTATCCGGTGGAAGTGGCTCGCAAGCGCACTCTTTGCCTCGTCGGAGCCATGAATGCGATTGGGGTGGTACCGGCGGGCAAGCTGGTAGTATCTGGCCTTGATCTGCTGCGGCGAGCTATTGCGGTTTATTCGAAGTGCGGCGTACGGGTCGGGAGGTATTGTATAAGTTTCCATGAGAGAAAGTACGACGTAGCTAGCATCTGATTGCTACTACAAGATCGGCGCTGTCGACAAACAACAACGGCACATGCTCAGCGAGCAGCAAACAGAGGCAGAAGCGTCTGCGACCTATCTATGTACATGCACTGTATACCTGTGTATGCAGCCATCCGGACCCGCCGATGCCGTATCGAGGCCTGAGCTGGACATGCACCCTTGTCGACACGTGATAATTTGGCGAGAGCGTCTTGACATAGCCACAACGCTCGCGGTATGCACGGATCGCAAGGAATGTACTCCGCCCACCACTGGCACCGACGGCTGGTGGGAGCGTGGGAAATGACATGCAAACAGCGCATGAAACTCGATTTAGGGCTTGAAGTGTTTTGAAGCGGACAAGGAGTGTCCAATCCTGATGTCAACCGTGAACGTCGATGCTCGATGGTTTTGGGGGCCGGCGGTACAGTATGCACGCGTGGCTATCGTCCCGGCCGTTAGCGTTTGGTGGAGGCATTTGTTGATGGATGATGCGTGGATGCTTTCGAAGGCTTGGCCACGCTATATTCAGCTACCCATTCAGCTGGGGCGAACCGATTGTACCTCTGGACACTGGAACAACGGGTATATCAGTGGTCGAAAAGGGATGGTTTTCAAAGATGGAGATTTGCCGAAGATTCATATTGCTATCTTGTAGTTGAGCATCTCTGTTGGTAGAATTCATAATGCCCACAATCTACCGTGAGGGTGTAGGAGGTTGTAAGCAAACAGTTTTTAGCGGCAGTCAGGCGTGAGGTGTCGTGTTTCCTACCATCTTTTACTTGTCTCGTGTTTGCGTTGCTACCACAATTTGACCGAAGATCTTGATGTAATCTGTACCACTTTCCATCCAATACACCGCCAAAGGCCTTGCGAATAATGTACAGAGACACAACACAACACGCCCATCAGCAGGTGAGACCTTCCCCAAACCTTGCCTTCGACCAGGGTCCAGATATTCAGGCACAGAAGACCAAGCTTTGGGCTTAGCAATGGGTTAGAGACGACCCGCTGAAATAATATATTTCCTCATGCTCCCTGCCACACACTTTCTGGCACTACCGCGACTCGCGATTTTTGCGTGGCTTGCGAAACCCCTCGGCGCAATAGCTTCTTCGCTTGTGCCACCGTTGCCACTATCTGCACGACCTGGCTGACACAGCCAATGGCTGATTACGTCGCGTGCATTAGACTCGAAAAGCTGACCGGCCTGGGTCTGCTCTGTGAGCTTTGCTACTGCAAGCCTGTGAACCCTAGTGCATCGACCGACATTTCGGTGAGCCGAGAGGGAGGTAGATGTCAGTGTTGCGACATTTCTTTTACCCTTTCTTCTATTCCAGTATTTACAACACACGAGGTGTGTTCTTGTTCATGTATCGACCCGCCAGAGACGAGGCGGCGCAAGACATCTCGTGCTGCTGACACCCGGACGCGAATCATCTATGGCCCTTCGAAAGTTTACCATCTCGGACTCGGAGCTGGGACACAACAATTGGCAATTCCCGTCCCAGATCAAACTGCGGGACCTGAAGGATCTGGAAGAAGACGAATTCTTGGTGAACCATAAAATTGACCGCAGCTACGATGACAGCACCGTGCGCTTCAAATTGCTCGTTGCGGACGCTCCATATACACGTAGAAATGCAGATGCACCGCCACTGCCCGTGACTCCCGAAGTCCGGCAAATCGTGAGGAGAGAACGCTGGATCTCAGACGAATACGAACATCTCTGGAGTCGAGACGGAGGCGGCTCGGCAGCGCTAACGTCACACAATACTTTGACATTCATGCTCCAAACACCGAGAGACGGAGAGTCATTCTGTTCCTTATCGCTTTTTAGAGATATCTTTCAATGCGGTGGATTCTACTGCGGCGATGGGTCCTACTCGCTCCAGGCTCTACTGGCGGACGTGCCGTACGAAAACAAGCACCCGAAGGTGCCCAAGGATTTTGCAATTCTGCCATTCAACATTCTTGTCAAACATGTTGATGAGACTCTGAGACAAGTGCAAATACTTTCACGCGACATCACAGCCACGGAACTACGCCTTGCCGAAGGAGACATCTCTCTCGAGGAGAACGGAGATTACAAGTTATTGAACAGGTTCAATATTGAGCACTTGCGACTCCAGCGGCGGTCGAATTTCGAGATCGAGTTGGGCAAGAATTTGACAAAGTACTTTAACGAATACGAACGGATCTGGACGATATTGTGGGAAGGTGGCACTGGCTATATCGATGACATGCGAGATAAGGTGGAGCAACAGATGAGGTACTCGGAGCAGGTTAGGGTCGACCTGGAAATCATTCCCAGAAGAATCAAGAACCAGTCTAAGACGGTACGACAGCTCAGGCAATTCAATCCAGTAGTGCGCATACGGCTACTAATAGACTTTCAGATTACAAACTTCATCATCCAGAGGGACAACAAGCTCAATATCGAAATTTCAACAAGCTCTCGCAAGATTGCCGAAGAAAGCAGACGAGACAACTTGCTCAACATCGAACTCGCCAAAGCCACTGCCCAAGTGGCAGAAGAAACAAGGCAAGATTCCGCGGCCATGAAGACCATCGCCGTATTGACTTTGACCTTCCTCCCCGGTACTGCCATCGCTGTGTGTCATTATCCGTTCCTTTCAAGCTTGATTGTATCATACTGACAAAATACTCAGTCCTTCTTCAGCATGAACGATGCATTCACGTTCAACCCCGGCCCCGGCGAAACAATCGCTTCTCCCAACCTTTGGATCTTTTTCGCAGTGACTATCCCTGTCACAATTGCCACGTACGCCTTGTGGATCTGGTGGCATAAGTTCTCGCAAGAGAGGTACAAAGTGCGACACGAGCAGGGTTTGAAGGATGTCGAAAAGGAGCTCAAGTTGCGCATGCGGAGCGCAACCACGATGACTTGGTAAATGAACTTATGATTTCATGATGATGGCTTGGTATATACATCACGATGCACGGATTGAGCTTGCAGCATGGTAGCAGACAATCAGCATGGCTTGCGGACAAGATCTTGCCAAAGTATAAAATGAACTTATTGCACAGGGCTACTTGAAACAAAGCTTCACATAAGAACACCTAGGTTTTGAAGGTGACATCTGTGCCTGCCAGCCTGGAGTTCGCCCATGGCCGTCCACGTGGAGGGTGTGATCCGTAGCTGCGGGAATTTCGCGACTTCCTCAACAACACGCATGTCTAAATCGACCTCATCTCTTGCACCTCCGGCCTGATCCTACATTCTTGAGCATACGCAACTACCTCTCATATGTGATGTTGTTTGTAATTTCTTGTGAGTGGTACGATTGTGCCACAGTCACAGCGCATCGTCGTCTGCAAGAGCGCGTACTCAGCTGTTCTCGGCAATTGCGCAGCGGCAAGCAGTCAATCTGTGCCACCTCAAATAGATCCACACACCACATTCGCCCCGGTATACCCATGACTTTTGACAGATAGTAACGAGAATAACAGCTTTCATCTGGAATTCACCGCCAGTGCATCCTGGAGTGGCCAAGCTCGCCGGAATAGTCTATCCACGGCGTTATTAATAACACGGCACGGTCCTTCTTGACTCGTCTCCTTAGGGTTGGGGGTAAGTCGTGGGGCTATCGTCGTCACAACTGTTGTCGTCAATTCCGCAAACAAAGTGGGCTGACGAGGTATTGGAACCGCACACAGAACATCAAATTCCGCAGCATAACGACCCGCACTCAACGGTAGACAACACGGATGGAACCCCAGACACCTTATACATACCCCGAAACTCGGTGGAAGCCCCGGTTGAAGTATGCGGCAGAGCATTTGTGGGGATAAACGCGGAGAAGTTCTGTGAATACGCTTAGAAGTGCGTACGAGCGGCCTTGATGACCTGTGATCTAGGTGGGGGGCACCACACGGAAGCCACGCTCGGCCTCTGCCTGGTACCCGAGATTTGCGCGCACGAATGGTATTATAACCATTACTCCTCCCGCAACAACATCTGAACGTTCATCAGGTTTCACTGCCGTTTTGTCAACTCCCAAGGATTCAGCACAACAAGACAAGCTGGTAGCATTCTATTGTGGACGCCCTGCACCATGTTCTTGGCCTTGCTCTTTACTCCGTGGACGCTACTGGCTCTGCCGGTGCTGTTCTTCGTCCTGCCGTATCTTCGCAACTGGTCAATTCAGGATGTCCCCGGTCCTTTCCTGGCCAAGTTTACCAACCTGTGGTATCTGTACGAGTGCCGCCTCTGCCGTCGCTACTTGACCGTCCACGAGGCACACGCGAAATATGGCAAGCTTGTGAGAGTCCAACCGAACCAAGTCTCAATTGCGGACCCCGATGCTATCCCTATCATTTACGGCCACGGAACTGGATTCCTCAAATCGTGAGGTTTTCGCCATTCAGCTCCCCTGAACGCAGCTAACTTGGAGTAGCGACTACTATGATGCTTTTGTTTCCATCCAACGCGGTCTCTTCAACACCAGAGACCGCGCTGAGCACACTCGCAAGCGCAAGACCATCTCTCACACCTTCAGTGCGAAGAGCATTGGTCAGTTCGAGCAATACATGCACCACAACCTCGAGATGCTTGTTTCACAATGGGACAAGCTCAGCAAACAGGTCAACGGTGGCTTCTACCGCATGGACAGCCTGAACTGGTTCAACTACGTGGCTTTCGACATTATCGGCGATCTGGCTTTCGGTGCTCCCTTCGGTATGCTCGAGAATGGCAAGGATATTGCCGAAGTCAGAGCCAGCCCGGATGCCCCTCCCACTTACGCTCCTGCCATTGAGGTCCTCAACCGCAGAGGAGAGGTCTCCAACGCCATCGGATGCATTCCTCAGATCAAGCCGTACGCCAAGTACCTCCCGGATCCTTTCTTCACTAAGGGCGTTGAGGCTGTCCAGAACCTTGCCGGTATTGCCATTGCCCGCGTCAACCAGCGCTTGGAGGCCGCAGAGAACGGCGAGATAAACCGCGTGGACTTGCTCGCTCGCCTCATGGAAGGCAAAGACGAGAACGGCAACAAACTCGGCCGCGCTGAGCTCACAGCCGAAGCTCTCACCCAGCTGATCGCCGGATCCGACACTACCTCCAACACTTCCTGCGCCCTCCTCTTCCACATGCTGATGAACCCTCAATGCGTCAAGAAACTGCAGGCGGAACTCGACGAGGCCCTGCCATCTGACGATGTTCCTGTCTACGAACAGGTCAAGAACCTCCCGTACCTCGACATGGTCATCCAAGAGACCCTCCGTATCCACAGCACATCTAGCCAGGGTCTCCCTCGCGTCGTTCCTCCCGGACCCGGTGTCGAACTCGCCGGCCACCACTTCCCGCAGGGCACCGTCCTCAGCGTGCCCGCCTACACTATGCACCACAGCAAGGAGATCTGGGGCAAGGACGCTGACGAGTTCCGTCCCGAGCGCTGGGAGAAGGTCACCGAGAGGTAAGAATAATCCCACCCGCCCAGCCAAAAACACAAGAAATCGCAGACTAACGCTCAACCAAATTTACAGGCAAAGAAGCGCTTTCATCCCCTTCTCCTACGGTCCTCGCTCTTGCGTTGGTCGCAACGTTGCAGAGGTAAATTTCCCCCTATATGCTCACAATCAGATACCCCCAAGGACACAAGCTGACCGAGTTATAACAGATGGAGCTCTCGCTCATCGTCTCGACCGTCTTCCGCCGTTACGAATTCGAGCCCTACCAGAAGGTCCTCGAGACCAGGGAGGGTTTCTTGCGCAAGCCGTTGGGCTTCGACGTTGGCATGCGCAGGAGGAAGCAGGCGTAGAGAAAATTTGTGAGAGCGTGGAAAGAATCAGTATGTGCTATGCTATGTCTATTCATGCCTTACCTGACGCCAAAATGATCTTGTGATGTTCTTTTGGTTCATTTTGCACTTCTTTCGGTTGATGATTGGTCGCATGCGGGTCACTTTTCATCACGCTTCCGTTCGCTAGTCCCAATTGACACGAGATTCTTCATTGTATGATATGATATGTATATATCAACCACGTTCGCCCTTGGCAGCAAACGCCCCTCAATCCTGCATCTTGTAAATTCTCCATCCCGCAGCCTCCAGAATCCCAGGCACACACTCCACCATAACGGTATCGACATCACGCCACTCCTGCGTCAAATCCCTCCAAGGAACCAGAAAAGGCGTAGTCCTCTGCTTTCCATTCCTAGGCCCCATCCTCCACTGCTTCTGCAAGCGCTCCGCATTGAACCTCTCGTGCTCCATCTCGCTCAGCATGAGAAGATCCTTCTCGTCGAACTGCTTGACTTGCACGAGAGGTTCGCCGCGCGGTTCTTGCGCGCCGTCATTCAGCATGAAGCAGCCGGTGGCGCGCAGTTTGCGCGGAATGTCGTCGGCTTGCGCGCGCGTTGATTCTTTCAGCTCGCCGGATAGGTCTTCCCAGTCGCAGTAGCTGCGGTCGCTTTCGAGTTCCTTGCGCTGGGCGTCGGTGTGGGCCATGCGCTCGCGCTGTTTCTTGTAGGTTTCGAAGAGTCCTTGGGCGAGTTTCTCGCGGAGTGCGGGTTGTAGTTTGGGAGAGCGGAGGTGGGACATGAAGATGCGAATGTCGACGTGTAGCTGGATTTGCTCTTCGGGTGGGAGGGCGGAGATTTCGAATTTTGTGCGGTTGGAGAGGCGGCTTGTGCTGATTATCTTTTCGAGAGAGCCGAGGCCTTGTTTGAAGCGTGGTGTGAGGAGGAGGGCGTGAAGGACGGCATCGTCGAAGTCGATTTTGCCGTTGACTTCCATGTGTGGGTATTTTTGTTTGAGGAGTTGTCGGAGCATCATTGCACGTCTTATTGAGAACATACGGTCTTCCTTTCCGATGCTGTTCGGGCCTAGGATGTTGACAATTCCGTGTAATGAGTCGAGAAGCGGGGACTCGTCGCTGTACATCTTGTTCCATTCTGCAGCACTAGGCGTGGTAGGCCTGCGCCTTAGAGTGAACTCTGTGGCTACAGGGGTAGTTGCAGTATCAGGGTCGGCAACTTCCTGATCCATCGAGAAGAAGAGGACGGCATGGCCAAGCGGCCTTTCGACACCTCCGTCTGTGAAAGTCCCGTTGGTTACCAGCGTCAGGAATGGAGTAAGTAAGGGACTCTCAGGCTCCAGAACAGCACCGAAATTTCTAAAGATCACGATCGGTAGCTCACCGTTGGCGGAAGCATCTCGAACAGCCTGACAAGCAGCGTTCAGTTGATCCTCTTTCAGTGAGCGACCATCGTATGTAAATTTCTTGCAAGGGAGATCTCTCCCGAGATGATCTGCCAGATTAGTCGCGGTAAATGTTTTTCCAGATCCAGCAGGTCCAAACACGCCGATACATGTCGGCGTAACTGCTGATGATGCAATGCGTTCTTCGATTATATCAATAACAGCTTCCAGACGCTCCTGCTCTGCTCTATCAAAGCTCAGTAGTTGGCCAAATTTCCGGATTGGGCATCTTGAAAGCGCCTTCTCGGGGCCAATTGTGACGACTTGTCTCGCAATTTCAGCTGCGTCTCCCGTGAGGCTTTCGAATAATGACCATTTGTCGCCAGAGGAGATTTTGCTTGATGGAATGTTTGCCGTAGTCAGGCTTGTGTCGGGTTTGAGGTTTGACATGACCTCATTGATAGGGTAGTCGGGTTTTTGATCGTTGATGTTTTGGGTAAAGCCCAGGTCTGCAAGATTTTGAGCAGCAGAGATGCCGAGCCGGATGCCTCTTTCGACGTGAGGGTGAGTGGCATCAGCAAATCCAAGAGCGAATGCAGCCGTGAATGCTGATGTGAGTCCGAGCTAGCAAATAGTGAGCAGGAGGCTTGGTCGCTATCAAACAGCATTACAACATACCATTTGCGGCGCATGGGTCATAGTCTCACACTCCATCTTTCGAGGGTTGAAGTAAAGCCTTGGATTCACCGCGTCACGTCCGCGATGATGTATAACACCTTCGCTTCCGAACCTGACAATCAGGTTAGGGCAGGTGACCAGAGTGTCAAGTTTTCCGTTGGATCCAAGATTGCGGACGAAATCCTCTGCAGTAGCTTCCCAAGACAAGGACCGGCTTAGATGAATTCCCTCAGCGCGGAGATCATCTGCTTCGACAATCACGACGAGACGATCGAGTGCAGGTACACCAGAGCTCGTTAATGGCCCGTTTCGAATGAAGTCCCACAATTTGCCAGTAGCAAGAGGCCTGGTCATGTGATGTACAAGGTACTGTGGACGAACACGCTGGAGCAGATCGATAGCAGGCTCAACGTCGTGTAACTTGTCTCCTGATCCAGAGATGACAGCAGCGATTGCGGCGGTGTTGGCAGCGTCGTTGATTGAGGGTGCTCCCCACGAAGACGTCTGCCCGATGTGTCGAAGGCGGACAACGTGGTGGCCAGGTGGCGATCTAGGCAGCAAAGAGGGGTGAGGTTCCAGGTCGACCAAAGTGGACGCATTGCTTTTCAAACAGTCGGTGGTGCCATTTGACTGCGCCACCGGGCCAAGTACCTCGAGGCCGTAGTCAGACGCTCCGGCGGTGAGCAAGCTGGCTACAAGATCAGCGCCGGCGCTGCGCACGACTATACCGGCATCGTCTTGGTCGAGGCGGCTGCGCTCTTGCAGGGCAAATTGTTGGCCGCGCATCGGAAAGACCAGGTAATCATACGAGACGATGCCGGCGACGAGGATGGTGGGTGAAGTCATGGGCGGCTACTGGGAGGGTGAGGAATGCAGACGGTGAGCGCGTGACGCCGCGTTCTTGATCATGTCGCGTGGGCGCTTGCCCGGTTGGCTGTCGGATGTCAAGGATTCATTATAGCCAGGAAGAAACGAAAGTTACAGGTATGGCGGGCTAGATGCACGGATTCCTGGTGAGTGAGGCAGGACAAATATTAGGGGTCGCAGTCTCGCAGAGGCGCAGCCCGCCCTAAGCCTCACTTAGCCCTGCATTTTGCCGTGCTTTTCGTCTAGCAGCGAGGCAGCCCACTGGGGCCAGCACATTACGGTGAACAGTCGGCGTCTGATGCGCCACGATGCACGAAAGACAAATGGGCGAACTGACTGCAAGACATGGACGTAGCCTCAGATCGGGAATTTCTGCAAGCGTATGTTGCATTGCAGGAAAAAAGGTAACAGAGCCGCCGGATCATCGGCGCGCACAAAAATGAAAAACCACAAAATGCAACAATTCGGCATAATTAGTCAAACGAATAAAGATCTATCATTTTTCTTTTGCGTCTCAAACCGCGAAAAACCCGCGGCGAGCTGTCACAACACCATGATCATGCATCGTATCTACTCGTCATGCTCGTCGATACCGCCCATCTCGTTGACATCCTCGTCCTCCTCGAAAGTGTCCGCCGGGACCTGGTACAGGCGGATGGTAGGCTTGTTCGGGTCCTTGACAAGGACGAACTTGCCATCGTCCTCGCGCATGACCATGTCGACGAAAGTGCGGACAATAGCCCAGCCGTTGTTGATGTTGAGGTTCATCTGGCTGGCGAACTCGCGAGGCTTGTAGCCGAGCACGCCGAGAACGACGTGGTCGGTGTTGCTCTTGGGGTTGGTACGGGAAACGAAACTGAGAGTGTGTTAGTATAGTTCAATTTCACCTTTACGCGGTTCTTTGACTTACCCAAGCTTCATGAGATCGGCCTTGGCGAGGATGGACTGGGTGGTCCAGCGAGCGAGCTTGCAGCTGTTGTTCTTCATCTCAGTAGCGACAACCGCACCACGCTGGGAAGCCAGCTTAGTCCTCCAGTCAAGAGCACCACCAGAGCCCTGTGCCTTGTTGTCGAACTCGTTGAGAGCCTTGATGACGAGGTACTGGTCCTCGCCGCTGATGCTGTTCTTCATAACAGCGTCCAGCTCGGTACGCACAACCAGGTTGAGCGAATCCTCGTCTCCGCCAAGAGACAGATCGAAGCGGCGGTACTTGTAGGCCTTGGACGCAGGGGGGTCGGTCTCCTCGGCAGCGTTGTAGAAGGGGTGCTCGTTGGCCATGTCGACCTTCTGGCTCTCCTGGACAACCTGCGAAGGGAAGACGGTGTTGATGTGGGTGGCCTCCTCCTTGAGAGCACCAGGAGCGTTAATCTGGTCCTTGTTGCCCTCGCTGAGCTCGAGCGGCGCATCAGCGGCGTTCTCGTTCACAGTGACCATATCGAGACTGCTGCCCTCGCGCTTGTCGATGAACACCTTGTTGCCCTGCTTCACCATAACGAGATCCCAACTGTAGACACTGCGAGTGGCGCACATGAGCATAGAAAGAATGTTGTCGGTAGCGAAAACGGTGGCCTCGTCCTTCTCGGCCAGTTCCTGGATAACCGGGTCGTGGGAAGTGGTCACGTTGTAAGCAGCGCGGTCGTCCACACCCAGCTTCTTTGCGCTTGCGGGAGCACCTGGTTGCTTGTCGTAAGAGCGGTCGTAGTAGTAAAGGAATCCGTGGTCCTCGAGATCCTCGCCATCGCCAGTGTCAAGGCTGAGCTTAAGGAGACGGCTGAAGTCGATCTCCTCGAGAACGCGCCACGAGTCCTTGGGCTGAACAGAGGCCTCGCGGTTGCGCTGAGGCTTGTCCCAGTCCTTCCAGCCAAATCTCCTGCCTCCACGTCCACCGCCGCGGCCACCGCGAGAGTCATAGCCCTGCTGTCCGCCACGTCCACCACCAACACGCTGGAAAGTACCCCTGCCGCCGCGGGCGCCGGCGGCGCCTCCACGCTGTCCGCCACGTCCGCGGAAAACAGCGCTTCCTCTGCCGCCAAAGCCTCTGCCGCGGGTTGATGTCTGGGAGCGGTCGACCAGAGAGAAGCTGCCCTCCTCGTTCTGACCCTCGATGTTGAAAACGGTCTGGAGTCCACCAGCGCCGTAGATCTGGTCGCGGTATCTCTGCTGGTACTGTTGCCTTCCACCGCGTGCGCTGTCCTTGCCCTCAGAAGTCCAGTCGGCCATGCGACCCAGCTTGTCGCCCTTAGAGAATGGCGCATAAGGCACGCCATCCAGGGTGGTCTCTGTGGTAGTGGGAGGTCCCCATGCCGAGTCGGTCGAGGGGAGTGAGTTGACCAAGTCGCGGAGTGAATCGAAGGTGGCCATTTTGTCGTGTCGGATCTGGTCCTTGCGCTGTCCAAAAGGCTCGATGGCTCGCCCTTGATGTTCTTTTGCGTGGTCGATTTGACACAAATTCGTGCCAAGTGCCAGATGTGGGGCATGCGGCGGGCCGAGGAGCAAATCGCCTCTAATCCCAACTGTTACAGCAACAACGGCGTCCAAGGTCACTTCAATTCTTTATTTATTATCATCGTCACGACATTTATTTCTGGCATTTTTTAACAACATCACTTCGTCCAAGCAAGAATAGATCACGTCTCGATTGTGAACGTTACGGACCGTAGCAACCGCGATATCTCAGATTCATCTCATGGTCAAAGTCTGCCATGGCACTTCCGAATGAACGCGGGTCTAGGAATGGTGACCCGAATGGATCTGCGCGTGCATACTACTGCGCCCAGCTCAAGGAAAGATGATGCCAAATTCATAGCACGAGCAAAGGCCTACGGTGCCTTCGCGTCGGCGAAGACCCATGCCTGCCATGCTATCCATCCCAGTGAGGGCTCACTTCCAGCAAGGGACGGTTTGCACTCGCCATCATCTATTGGCAATGTATCACCTGTCACCAAGCTTGACATGCGGCACACACCTCAAACGAGACCAGATGATACCACGAAAGCGCTCTACGATCCTACTACTTTCCTGGAAGAAACGCAGCTTGGATATACCGCGTTGGAAAGCCAGTTGTTCATTCCATCATCTATGCCCAAAGATCACCGGAAATCACCTTCCCATATGTCGGAGGGCAACGAAACTGCTGAAGCACACCATCCTGAGAATGAACACCCGAATCTCGATCACTCGACCGAAGGCGAAAGCACCTCATCCCACCGAGTACCCAGCCAGTCCTCATATCTCCACTCTCCGATACTGGATCGTTCAATAAAGAAACCGAGACTGAGCGCGGGCAACCGCCAATTTTTCCAACCCACTAAAAGCTTGCTACCACCCTTTGTACCTTCGAAAGAAGGCGCCGGCCCTGCTATTGGAAGTTCAGGGCGCATCGCGAAGGCTTCCCCTGTGGGTACTCGAAATCAGCATCATTCTGTAATTTCTGAGAGCAACTCAATACTCGGCGACGATGTGACCTCGGAATTACCAAGTTCGTACTCTTTGAGTGATATGACCCCAGAGAGTTCGAAGAGCAAACATCAAAGCATCCAGCGATCTGTGAGCGACCCGGGCCCGTCACCGGCAAAGCCCGTTCAATCCGATCATGAACCTGTGGAACCCAATCTCCCACAACTCCCGCCATTGCCTCCACCCGCGTATCGATCCAGACATAGCGAGCATTCGCGAAAGCCGAGTCCAACAGCGCCCCGGTCTTCAAACTCAAATAGCAAGACCGTGGTGAAAGACTTTGCTGGGCGCGGAACCCAACAGTTAGAGACACAGACCAACGAACTTGGTACTTCGATTCGCTCAGACTTGCCAACATCGATCAGGCCGCCTCCACCTCAGCCATCCTTACAAACCTTCGACACCCACGTCACGGATGCCTTGAGATATCTTGGGGAAAATACAGGCCTCACAGAATCCTATAAACCAATTTCTGTCTCCAGAGAGCTGCGACAGTCCGAGCGAGGTTTCTGGAAGTTCCACATCGCATCGTGGCCTTCACGACTACAGGGCGATTTCTTTCAATTTCTTGCCAGAATGATTGAGGCCGGCAGGGTTGGTTGGGGAATTTGGTGCACTCGGGAGTCTGATTCTCTTGATGTGCAGGTTTTCTGCTGGGGCGAGGTGGTGAGACATGTGTATCTCATGTTATACGTGGCTAGCAAGAGTAAGGTTCGCAAACTCGGATTGAAGTGGATCGATTCCGAGGGAAATGTTGTTGTGCAGATGCGAGGTGCGAGCGAGGTTGATAATGCGAGTAAAATCGATTGAGGATCTAAACAAGAAAGAATCGTCAGATACCTGCACCGGAACGATGGCCAATGTTGTATACTGATGACGTTTGATAGACGCCGATGACTACATATACAGCACTACATGTAGCAAAGCGATGCAAAACATGCAGCCGGTCTAATCAAGCACATGCTATTCACTGCCAAGCTAGAGATGCTCAGCAGATCAGTGTGGGGTGGGGTGATACAGTAAGAGGACGGAGCTATCAATCAAGGAGCGGCAACTCCATCCGCCTGTGGACACAGCTGAGCATCCACAATGTGGTGGTTAGCACGCCACGCCTTTGCAGGGTCGCAGGCCGTGGGCTGCAAGTCGCAAGCTGCATGTCCAAGCCTACATGACCATGACTTTCTCTGTGTGCCACCGAGACGCAGTCAGCAGAGCTTCGTGGTGGCGCAGAGCAACGGGGCAGTGTTCAAGCTCATGACAGCATCCGAATAATACTGTGCGAATGCACACTTGAGCAATTGCATCCCGTTTCTCACACCTACGTTTTACGCCGACATGGGACGTGCCGTGAGCCAGAATTTCGATACAGAAGAAGACCAGGGGTGAGTCCACATTTTCATGCATTCACCCCCCGCGGTGAAAATGCTAACAGCTGCTGCGAGTGGTAGCATTCTCATCTTGCAGTGATGCGCCATGTTGGACCCACTCAGTGCACTTTCTCTTGCGGCTGTCATGATCCAGTTCGTCGATTTTGGCAGCCGAATCCTGGTGTCGGGCTATGAGACGTACCACGACCAGCATGGAACGACCCAGGAATTATTCGATCTTGAGGACGTCACTCAAAATCTTTTCAAATTCCAAAACCAGCTCGCAACGCCTCCGAATCCCAAAGAGAAGCAGACAGCGGACACGAGGGCTTTACAACAGCTTGCGACAAGATGTCGAGATCTTGCGGACGATCTTTTGAGGCTGTTGGATGATTTGAAGGTACAAGAGTCGGGCCTGCTGCGTACCTGGGACAGCTTCCGTCAGGCATGTCGGGCCAGAGCAAAGAAGGGCGAGATCGCGAGGTTGGAAAAATTATTGAAAGTTATCGGCGAACAAATCAATTCTCGAATGATCTACATGATTCGGTATTTCGCTCTAGTGGTGGTGTCATAAAACACAGCTGATTCCTCTTTAGCACAAATACCTCCTCAACATCCGAGGAACTCTCCCGACTGCGTAAGCTTTGCGACGAGCTTCAAATTGCCCTGAAGAAGGACCTCAGAGACGCGCAAGACACGCTCCTAGCCAAATTGGACGAGCAGTCGATGGCAATCAGGAACCTGAGAGCTGATGTCGCTTCCGTCAACGGGCAGAAGAATCATATCGATGCCAGCAAGACCTATTATTCCCTGCTCCAAATTGTGCCAAAGCAGATCGATACCCTCACACGAGAAGCCGGAAAAGTGGCCACTTCTGAGCGAGTTCTCAGAAGCTTACTGTTTGACGAGTCCAAGAAACGCGAAGAACAAATTCACCCGGCATACGCGAAGACTTTCAATTGGATCTTCGACGACGAGACAACATCCTTCACGAGGTGGCTACGTTCGAGTAATGACGTGTTCTGGGTGAGCGGCAAACCAGGCTCTGGAAAGTCGACCTTGATGAAGTTTCTCACCGCGCACTCTAAGACCAAAGAGATCTTACGCCAATGGGCAGGGGAAGAAGTGGTTTTCGCAAGTTACTTCTTCTGGAACTCGGGATCGGATATCCAGAAATCGCAGCTTGGCCTGATGCAGAGTCTGGTATACCAAATCCTTCAACAGTGTCCCGATCTCATACCACTGGCATCGACCCGCAGGTGGGACATCGACGATTTCTCTGATGCGCGTATCCTTCCCTGGACTCGAACAGAA
The DNA here is from genome assembly GCA_030772445.1 of Cladosporium sp. MBC 237. Classification (NCBI taxonomy): domain Eukaryota; kingdom Fungi; phylum Ascomycota; class Dothideomycetes; order Cladosporiales; family Cladosporiaceae; genus Cladosporium; species Cladosporium sp. MBC 237. Next base: position 21,004 of record JAPHCH010000031.1, on the reverse strand, counting down.
CTTCAGTCCGCAATCCATAACATCATAGAACGGGGTCAGCTGAGCGCCCATTTTTGTTTCTTCATCGATGGCCTAGATGAGTACGCCGACGACTTCAGTGGAGATCATTACGAGCTCATCAAATTCCTGGACACCTTGGCGCAACCTTCCAAGGTGAAGCTCTGCGTATCCAGTCGGCCTTGGACTGTCTTTAAAGATCGCTATGAAAAGAAAGGCGAACTCAATCTCGTTATGCAAGATCTTACCTCACAAGATATTTACGACTATGTCGAAGGTCAGCTCCAGAACGACGAACGCTTTCGCCAACTGGTGTCACGTGACCATCAAGCGCTCGAGTTTGCGTCGCACATCCGTGATAAGGCCGAGGGCGTGTTTCTGTGGGTATTCCTGGTCGTGCGTTCTCTGCTCAAAGGTCTCACTGAGCATGATGATGCGCTAGAGCTGGAACGACGGCTTTCTGAAATCCCGTCGGATTTGAACGCTTATCTACGGAAGATCTTTGTCAATATCGATCCTATCTATCGCCAGGAAGCAGCGCTGGCTTTCCGACTAGCTTTGATTGCTACGCCGATGCCTTTGATGTTCTTTTGGTACATACCAAACCACCTACAAAATCCGCATTTCGCTCTTCAAACGAAACTCATGCGAATGGATCAGAATGCAGTCGACGCTTCGAATGAGCAGGCTCATTTAAGGGTGAACAAGTGGTGTCGTGATCTGCTCGAGGTCAAATGGACCCACCCAGAAGAAGTGCATTTCATACACAGAACCGTCAAAGATTTTCTCTTGACGAAAGAGATCCAAGTGCAGCTTTACGCTGACTCGCTCAGTCCTGTCAACGTGATCAAAGCAATATGCACGATGTATCTTGCCTATATCAAGACTTTGGGCGTTTTCTGGACTATGAGCGGATCCAAAAACTTCGCCTACCAGATCGATCGACTGATGGACTGGGCCAATACCTGCGAGGAAATGCATCACACCACCCCGATGGAGATTCTGGACGAGGTTGGCAGGTCTTGGGATATCTTCATGGAACAGGCCAAGGACAATCCTTACGCTGCGAGGTTTTGGAAACGATTCTTGCATCTCGCCGTGATAAGGGGCTTGTGCATGTATGTCGGCAATAGCATTGATCGGGACCCAGGCGCCAAGATAGGCTTACTCCAGTACGCACTTCTAAAAGAGCCAATCCCGAAGGGAAGCAACGAGTTCGAATGGCCAGATCAGAAGGATCCCATCCAGATGGTCCTTTGTCTGCTAGCGCACGGCGTTGACCCGAACGACCTATGCGAAGCCAACGGCACGAAGATTTCCACTGCATGGCAGCGATTTCTGGCGGAGTGTTTCAACAGCTCCACTGGCGGTAGACATTCTCTCGCCGAGGTCATGATTCACCACGGCGCTGACCTGAATGCCAAAGTCCAAGTCCGGACGGGAGAGAGACGCAGGATGGAGTACCGAATTGTAGGCGTGCGCACATGCCTTCTTGCAACAACGTGGGGCACACTTAATGAGTCCGAAAAGGAGCATCGAGTCGACGAGTTGTTGGCGCAGGCCAACACAATGGGAAGCATGAAACCGGTGGGAATGCCATCGGGACAACTGAAAGCCCTTGCGAACTCTCCTATCGAGTCGACTGTGACTACCAGAAAGTTAGGCTTGCGGGCCAAAATCAAAAGGTTGCTAAAGTGAGACAGAGGGCTCCTTGATTTGGTTTGCTTACTGCGTGAGCACAGTAGAAATTGGATAAAACGAGAATGAATATGCAGTGGCTGAACTAAGCACATAAGACTATAGGTCCGAGAAAGCTGGCCGTCTCTCATTGAGATTGACCAAAATCGCATACTGCATACTAAAGAGACTCGTTTCGTGATGAAATCAATCTGCGGACTTATCGAACTCTGTTGTCTTTTCAAGGTAGGCAGCGTACATCCTTCACATAGTGCGTTTTCCCTTTGACACTTACACAACTTCAAAACCAGCACCCTCCAGCCTACACAACAACAACTACAGCATCATGAGCGAGTTCACAGGGTCGCCCATTGCCATCGAATTCCATCTTCAGCTGCGGTGTTAGAACAAAACCTCCAATTGTTTTGGCTGCTTCGAACGGATCCGTGCCTTCAGGTACATCATTGACATTCTGCGCAAACACAAACACATACCAATTGCCGGCCTGATCGTCGAAGGAGGTGATGATTTCAGTGCAGTAGTTGCCGGTATCATGGTCAAAATCGAGAAAGTTGGTGTGTATGCCATCATCTCTCAGCTCGAAAAAACGTGTGCGGCCGGTGTCTGTCCAAATGAGGCATGTCACGTAAAGCCGACTGCCAATGAATGGCTTGCCCTGCGGGTCGAAGAACTGGGCGCGGATGGTAAGTGGCGTCTTTTTTGCGCGGTGGTGAACAAACAAATTGTCGGGACTATTCTGCCCGTCAATCTGGATGGTGTATTTGCTCAGGAAGTGAGGATTCTCATAGTTATCCTCCGTGTCGTGCTGGAGAACACGTCCGGTGTTGGTAGTGCGTGCATAGCGCCATTTGACCTTCCCTTTGAATGGAACACCAAGCGAGGTGGTCTCTGCGTAATCGGCATCGAAGGTTACAAGCTCTGACGTTGTGAGCTCGCCATCGGGTGGTATCGTCTGCTGTTGACCCCTGAAAAAAAAGTCGGCATCGTCAGAGGCAATGGCAAATGTAGCCACGGCCCCTGCAGCAGAGAGAAGGCCACTCCCGACTGCCTGCAGAACTGTATTCATGCTGCTGCTCGTCTTGACTTTGTCACAACAATGAATACTGGGGTTCGGAGGGCCATCGAAAGTTCCCCCAACACTCACTTCGACCCGCGTTTCAGGTCGGTTGCCGCCGCCACTGCTGCTACTCACAAGATGATCTATCAGAAAGAAACCGCCTCCCAAAAGAGCCAAGATCCCTGCCAGAATACCCAGTCCGACCTTGTTCCAAGGGTCGTCAAAAGGCAAAGGCCCATGAGTGCCGGAATAAGCCGGATTCGGTGTCCAAGCGAGTGTCGCACTTTTGATAAATGCAGGGTCGACCGCCATTTCGTTGCTTCCAAGCTTGCCACCACTGCAGCATTCACATCCATCACCAGTGGCTTTGTCTGCCTTACGCGCCAAGACACCGCTGTGAAGGTGCATCTTCATCGTGCCCTGGGGGAACGGGACGTGGAAATCATTCGAGGTTTTGTCGTACTCAACCCGCGATACGAAGATCTTCTTGATGATGCGAACAAAGGTGCCGGCTCCAGGGTTCTGGATGACGAAAGACACGAAAACCAGCCCCGGCGCAGCAAGTGAGAAGTCTGCTAGGAACCGGCATTTCGATGTAGCGCCAGTCTCGATACTTGTCGTTGGAATCACGGACTGCGTGATTTGGATGTTAGGGTCGGAGGCTCCTTCGATATAGGTTTGCAGCCCTGAAAGAACACCCGAGCCATCGTTTCGCAGTTCGATTGCGATGTATTGCTGCCCCAAGTTTGTCAGGAAAAAGCCGTCCACATTCATGAAAGGAATGTCTGAGCGAATGCTGTAAGGCCGGAAAGGAATCGAGACAGGGATCTCTCGGACAAGGGCAAATCCGCGTGTGGATGTTTCGTCCGTGGCAATATGGACAATCTCGTTGGGATTCGCGACCATGACTGTAGCTCCTCCAATGACCTGGCCCTTACTGTCATGTTGTTCAATGTGGAACAATGCGGCGCACCCTTGGGGCCAGGTTTCGCTGGGTCCAGTAATCACAGCAGTTGCTCCGCTTTGATCGTTGCGTTGCAGCTTCAAGTCAATCGATGTGCTTTCGACCGCGCCCTGAGGGAGAATGCCATGGGCACGAAAGTCGGCTAGCAATCCGATGCGACATGAATCGGAGATGTCTTTGTCAATACGCCTCTCAAGGCCAACCGACTTCAAAGTCTGGCGGAAGAGAAGGTCCGAGCCACGCTGTATGATGACTCGTGTGACTGGACTATTTGCTAGCCCGAGAACATTGACATGAGCCAGCATGAGGCGCTTTGCATTTCCAGCGAGCAGGAGCTGGAAGTTTCGCTGAGCGACATGCCGATCATTGAGGTCCCATGGCACGTCTGGCGCGAATACACCAGGATCCGCAGAAGCACTGAGTTCACAAACGACACATTCATGTCCATCGTTGATCCAGGTTGGTCTCCACGGTGTCACACAAAGTACAGGCTTGGTCTCTCCGACTGCCAGCGATACAGTGCTGATTCCAAGAGGCGGAGCAGAGCCGGGAGTGAGAACTGTCGAGGGATCACGTATGTAGAACCTGACTGAAGCTGCCGCGATCGGCTGTTTGCCTGTGTTCGATACGGAACACCACAACCAGGTAGTTGCGTTCACCTGAGGAGCTGATTCTGGAGCGGTGATGGGATCCGCGCCAACAACAGTCCATATGTTTGGATTGAGCCATATGGGGAATTGGCCTTCCTCGCGACCTTGGAAACGAAGTTCTGCCATCGTAGTGAAGTCTCAAAAAATCTGTTCGTTACTTTATAAAACGAGCAGAGGAGACCGATGTCACATTAATATATAGGCAGCAGATATTTTGACCTACTGACCCAAGCTCTGCAAGCCTACCTACTCCTGTAATATGGTCGCGTGGTAGAGAATTACTCTCCTGATCAAGTCTGCAGTTGCATCCTGTTTTGATATAGAGGCCGATACATGGGCTGATGTATAGGCTTACGGTCTCGCCTATTCCATGCGTTAGCTCATGCATCAGCCCATATGTCACCCCATATTTGCTTGGTGGAAGACGAGCTCACGGTGATCACTACTACACAACTGATGTTGTGAAGATAGCTAGCTAGCTACCGTGCAGATATCACGAGAATCGCTCGCTACACACACGGGCTAATACATGAGCTGGGCGAGACGCTGAGCTGATGTGTCAGCCCATATATCAGCCAATGTGCCAGCCTGTGCGGACGTCTGCCTCTTTTCCTGAGCTAGCACGCACCACTTTCACATCTCATCACTATCACGTTGCCGATACGACCTTATATGGAATCATGGTTTGCGAATGGCTACTTTGCCTCCTCACGCTACACACATCCAGACATGGATGATCTTCGCCAAGAGCCGGCAAAGCTGCCCAATCGCGGACTCGAGTGCGACCTTCGAGCTACATCCGAAATCTCATCGCTCCTCCCTGCAACACCGGGCTCGGGAGTCGATACACTCTCTCGATTCTCTGCCAAAAGAGACACTAAACGGCGAAATGCTACCCTTACCAGTCCCGCCATCCGTCTCATGAGCCCCACTGTCAGCGCCACCAGAAATCTGGTCACATGTTCAGAAAACAATATCAAGCCTCGCTTCTAGTAGGCCATGACAGATCAGAAACGCCGCATTGCTAAGAGGAAAACGTTCACGGGTTGCTGGACCTGTAGGGAGTCGAAGATCAGATGCGATTGCACACGCCCACAGTGCTTACGATGTCTGCACGCAAACAAGGTGTGCAAAGGGTACGATGTTCAGCTGACTTGGATTGATGTCGAATCTGCCTGGCAGCGCCCGTCGGCCATCAAGCGCCAAGCGATGAACATCGCGCCCAACGTTTACGCTCGTGTTCTACACACGCATGAGATCGACTCTTCTCTTGAATGGCTCGAAGTTTCTGATCCAGGGCCACAAGACGGTGTAGTTACCGCAGGTCCATTCTGCGTCTTTCGTGCTTGCCCGCCATCTTCAAGGGGGACCTTTGCAGAAGTGTCGAAAGGCGATCTTTCCGTTAGGAGTACTGCTGCATCCGAATTTTCGCTTGGACAGCAGGGCTACATAGCGAACAGCTCCGCCTCGCTCTCTCAACGATGCACTTTGCAGAGACCCCTGCTTCGCTCAGCAAGGTGCATCTCTTGGACGTCAAAGAGAATGTCGGACGGATTCGATCGGGTCAGGACCTATGATGGCTCTTCAGTTCCAAGCCCGATGATGCAGACCCATCGTATAGGTCTCCTGGATCAGCGGCCAGCAATTCCCAGTCAACTTACATGTAACAATCCCTTGGCCGAGCTGTTGCTTGATCACTATACCAGCTACGTTGCAACATTGCTCCAGCCTGTTGTAAGGTCAGGTAATGCGTACAAGTCTATCCATGCGCCTATTGCGATCCAGGCCTGGGATGCCTTGTGTCACTCAGCAGATGATCCGAGTGCCAGTGTTGCGGCCAGTGATGTCGCGATATTATTTTCCATACTGGCAACCTCGGCGGTACATCTTCACTCGCTGAGCGACCCCCCGTCTCAGGGTCTCTTCCGAGCTCTCCAACAGCAAGCTTATTCCAACCTTTCCCTAGCATTGAAGCACTCATCTCCTCAAAGCTCGGCGCTGATCAAGCCTTACAATGACGGTACACTGCATGATTTGGAGAATATAATGTCCGCCAGTATGACCCTTATCACGCTGGATGTAGGCAATGCTTGAAACTTTTCGCTGCTTGTCATGGTCGCTGACTAGAGTTTTAGGTAATGCACGGTGAAATGAACGAGCTCTGGACTCATCTAACCGCATCACTACGGATTGGTGACGTCCTGCGACCATACGCAGAACGGCGACTCCGCAGTCAGAGCATGATTGACGTGTGCAATTTTCTACATATCATTAGCGAGTCGACCAACTGGGACCTAACGCCGGCCCCCTGGGACTGTGGATCACCAATTTTAGCGGAAGCGAGCTGTCCCTTCTATAGTAGCAGCGTACTGGAAAGCACGTACGGAGTAACAGCAGTTCTTGCGGCTCTTCTATCGCGCATCACCAAGGTGGGGCAAGCGATGCAATTCTATGGGTGCCATGCTGGTGATCCACCCCTGGAGTTTCTATCCATATGTAACGACCTGTCAGCTGCTATCGAGGCTTTGCCAAATATGGAGCCAACAACAGAAATGCCACGTGGTTCCGATGAGCATACAAACATCTTGTTGAACGAACACACTGAGGCCTTTGCCTTGGGTATGAAGGTCTACTATCACTCCCGCGTGTTCCCATGCACGCAGGACCTGATGGGAGAACTTGTACAGAACGTTTTGCAGAGACTGAACACAATCGAGCAACGAAAGCAGCAGTCCGACTCTGAATACGCGAAGACTGCTACGATTGTATGGCCTGGATTCATGGCTGCTTGTGAAGCACTACCAGGACAGCGGGACGGCTGGACTTGGTGGTGGAAAAGCATGCAGGGCTATGGTATCGGTAACATAGAGAGGCTTTGGGAAGTAGTGCAGGAGGTTTGGGATCAAAGAGACAAGGGCTCAACAATTTCACCAGGGTGGCTGCCAGTACTGAGGGAAAAGCGAAAATTCATTCTAGCTATCTAATATGCAGAGACAACAAGGGAACAACATTGGCACAGGCAGACGCCATCCCGACCGGTTTTCAACACTCTGCAAGCAAAGGCACCATCCGCTGAATGCCTTCAACGAGCCGATTTTCGGGTTCATATGCAAAGCAGAGCCGTACAAAGTCTCGACCATCGATCGGCTCCTCATCACCATGTACAGCGAAGAACCCACCATGAGCCAGCAACAAGCCCATCGAACGTTCTGCCTGGTCACAAAACCAACCAGAATCTATGTGAGACGGCAACTTGACGCAAACGAAATAACCGCCGTGAACATCCTCGAGAGGCTTTGCCAATCGAACACCCAGCGGAACTAGGAAAGTCTCTATAGCTCGCAACAACGATTGCGAGCTTCGCTTCAACGCTGGCTTCAGTATACTTTCGATGTGCTCGTCCAGTTTCCCACTCGAGATCGCCTCCGCGGCAATCCAGGAGGTCAGCTGGCTCGGAGGCCCTCCACTCGCGCTGGATCCACAGAGTGAAAGGCCGTGTATGAAGGCCGGCGTTCCTTCTGCCCAGCCGGTGCGAAGCCCTGGCCCCAGTAGCTTGGAGAACGACCCGTTGCTGACTGTGTTGCCGAAATGACCTGGGCCTCCGTCAAGGCTCGCATCGATATCGGTCAGACGAGGCAAGGGCGGGTCTTGCCCCCAGTTCAGGAAATCATAGACGTCATCCGATATGACCAGAGCATCGTGAAGTCTCGCGAGGCGGACAAGCTGTTCGCGGCGGGTCTTGCTCATTGTTGTTCCGCTTGGATTCGAGAACGACGGGACGCAGTAGACGATGCTCCGGTAAAGCTTTCGCTGTGGGCGAGGGCTTTCGATATTCTGGGACTCCCGTTAGCACCAAGTTCAAGGAAATCAGGCGAGAATTGTTGCCAGTACGTCAGTGAACTTCGAAGAATCTGTTCGCATCATCTTTTCTAGGAACTCAACATCGAGGCCCTGATCGTCTTCCGGTATCGCTTTGAGGCGGCCAGAAAAGTGGTGATCTTCGAAGATGTCGCAGACGAGATGATATGTCGGCGCCACCAGATATATGGAGTGCGTGTACTTGGGACTTGTGTAGCACTGCAAGATGCACGCAAGGTTTTGGCTCGCCCCTCCTGTGACCGAAATGCGTGTGCTGCTTGGGTGTGCAATGGGGTATCGACGACAAAGCCATGCCGCAATCACCTCGCGAACGTGTGCGTCGCCTGCATTAGGTCCGTAGTCCAAAACCTTGCTGCGAAGAGATCTATTTCGTACGATGTTTTGGAACGAGGTGTTTAAGATGTCGACGGGAAGTAGTTCGGCTGCTGGAGAGCCTTTGCAGAGATCGATGATATCTGTTTGAAAGTGCATTGCGAACGACCAAGAGAAGAGCTTTGAAGCGTTCAAGGCGACAAATGATCTGGAAAACGAAGTATCCAGGCACTTAAGAAATTCCCGAGCGCCAATGCTCCTGCACGAAGCTCAGATGATGGCTTCGTATCTGCCATGAGATGTGCGGACAATCTACGGGGCCAGGGGCCAGTGGGCTCAAGATTTCGCCACCAGCACGACTTCATCATGCAAATCTCTAGTGATAGTGAAAGAAGGAAGTAGTCAGCGAATGGAGGATCTCGCGGCTACCCTCGGGATGTTTTGGCGTAAGTTGCACATAAATATTGCCAAGGCGGATCATGTGTGCTGATGGCGAGTACTGGGTCTGGATGCGGTCTATGTCCAAGTAGAACGCTCAGAGATTGCTGAGGGTGCCACGTAACACACAACTGCGATGGCATGGTGTTGTCAATCGGTCAGTTCTACGGCAGGAGTCAGCGAGCGTAAACTTTGCAAGTGGGTCTTAGCGTGAAGTAAAACCCGCGATCTCTCTGTAAACTCTGCCACTACTTCTGTGGAAGCTCGGACTTCATCATGAAGTCGTGCATGGGTCTTGTCAGGATCTGGATCCACTTACGACACACATAAGAGCCAGGACGAGCGTATCCAAAGAAAATGTCTGAGTACCTACTGACTTTCTCACGGCCAGTCTGTTTGCAAGATGCCGCCTCTCCCTGCATTCGAAGTTGAGAAGGTTTGTTTTTTGCCAGCAAATGACACCAACCGTTCATCGAATGAGCCTAACATAGTCTTCCCAGTGGATGGACGAGTATGAAGTTTCTGCGAAGTACCAACTTGCAGAGACATGCTGCGCAAGCGTTTCGGTGGCAAACCTCATCGAGCTGTCAGACGACAAGGTCACGACGGCGAATGACATCTTTGACATCAACCGCAAGCAAACATATGGAGAAATCAGCGGCCACATTCCTCTCCGTCGAACAATTGCAGATTGTTACGCAGCCGAGTCCGCAGATGAGATTGGACCCCAAGACGTTCTAATCACTCCTGGTGCCATTGCGGCAAACACCATCGCGGCTTTGGCTTTGGTGACTGAGGGTGATCACGTAATCTGTCAGTTTCCAACGTATCAACAGCTTTACAGCGTGCCGCAGTCAACTGGCGCTGTTGTGGATTTCTGGGAATCTAAAGCGGAGAACGACTGGATCCCGAATTTTGACGACCTGGTCGCTATGATCACGAATAAGACGAAAGTCATTGTGCTGAAGTTTGTTCCTCCGAAATGCTGATGGAGTATCGCCAATGCTGACTGAGCGAATAATAGCAACCCGCAAAACCCGACTGGCACAGTTCTGTCCAAGACATTTCTCCAGAAGATCGTCGACATAGCTCGGCCAAGGAATATAATCATTCATTGCGATGAAGTCTACCGGCCACTTTTCCACGGACTGTCGGATCAAGACGACGAATACCCACCCTCCATCCTAAGTTTTGGCTATCGAAACGTCCTAGCAACCAGCAGCTTGTCCAAGGCCTACAGTCTTGCCGGAATCAGAGTTGGCTGGATTGCCAGCCGCAACCCGGAGATAATCGAAGCGTGCTCGACTGTGCGAGATTACACCACCATCGCAGTGAGCCATTTGGATCAATGCGTCGCTGCGTACGCACTCTCTCCGCTCACGAGGCCTCACCTGCTAGCACGCAATTTGCGACTGGCGCAGACCAATGCCGACATACTTGACGAGTTCGTCTCGAAACACACACGCTATTTGGAATGGTCACGGCCGCTTGCAGGTACGACGGCTCTAATCAAAGTGAGCAGGGATGGCAATCTCGTCAACGCCGAAGCCTTCTGCGTCGCTTTACAGCGACAGAGGGGTGTCATGCTTCTTCCTGCCGATAGAGGCTTTGGGCAGCAGTTCAAAGGATTTGTCAGGATCGGTTATGTCAATGACACGGATGTGATGCGACAAGGGTTGGAGCAGCTGGGGCAGTTCCTGGACAACGAATTCGTTGACGTTCCCGTACACAAGTAGACCACTTTTTCAATCATAGGCAGGATGAACAAAGCGTCAGCCTGGCTTTTCTACTTGTTTATCTGTGCCAGACGTGTGCCACACGATCGAAGGAACCATGTCAGTCGAGCAGCGGTTTCGAATGCAAGAATGAATTGTTCGATGTCTGAACGCCGGCTCTATTTGTCTCGCAGCAGCCTGCATTTTCTGGCCAAAGCTGGTGAATCGTATAGACCTTCGCCGGGTCTTTTCTGTTGATCCTCAAGTTCAAAGAACAGGAGCAGGTTGCCTACCGCGGAGCGTGTCATATACCTTATCAGACATGGCATTCGTCGTCCGGAGTAAAGAATTGCCACGCTCTTGTTCCATAAGATTCAACGTGGCGGAAAAGGCTTGGTGTTGGGTCTTGTCTGTACTACAACGATCTGTGAGAGAGGAACAGGACCTTAATGACTCGGTGTTCGAGAAACATGCGTCAGTGCCGGCGAGCACTAAAGCTGAGATACTAAATTACCAATGGCAACTTCGTCTTGTAAGACGTTCCAATCATGGCCTGCGTGTAGTCTGTTCTACAGTAGTTTCAAATGATGCGTATCCTCCTTTCCCGATTTTTCACTCCATTCTGGACAAGTCTGAATCATCGAGCGTTTCAACATAAGTTCGGATGCGCATGCTTGGGTGTGTCGTCGCTGAATGATCAATGGCGGAATCTGGACAATGAACACAGGCGAGATGCCAGTGGGTGCGCGTGCTGGTAGCTTATTTTCGAAGATATATAATGCGTAAAGGTTTTTGGGTGAACACATACGACCATAGGTCAGTGAAAACTGGGCATCCCGTCCGCTCTGCCATACATAAGCACTGAACCGGGCGACTAGTACTAGAGTGGGTGACCATCTGGGAATCCCGCCTGTTGTATGTTTTTGTTTTTGTCCCGGTAATGTTTTTGCGTGTATGAACCTAGTCTCCTAGCACTGAGAGATCAGTACTAGTCCATTGTTTTATTGATGCAGGTTACGGGTGAGTGGAATTCTTCGTTATAGCAATGCTGCACGGAAGAAATGAAAGCGGAGGCGGACGTAGATATGCCGAGATGGAGATGTGATCATCTCGAAGCATATTGATGTATCACCATGATTGGCGGAATATCTAGGTCAAACTCAAGTATACCATCACATAATAGTCGATATGGCAAAAAGACAGCACATAAGTACACGCTTGATGGGAGTCGACAAGTCAATGAAGCAACACGTCCTCCGCCCAACAAGTCAAACATCGTGACTGGAATCATGAAATTCGCACTCGGGCTCTCGTCAATCTTCACGGCGGCACTGATATCACCTGCCGTAGCCTTGCCTCCTCGTCCGCACAACAAGCCAGTCTACCTAGTTCTAGCGGGAGATTCGACGACTGCAACGGACGGTGGATGGGGAGATGGCTTCTTAGCAACCGCTCTACGTGCACCTGCAAGCGGCAAGAACCTCGGCCACAGTGGTGCAACGACAGTCTCCTTCCGAGAAGGAGGCGATTGGGCAGCAGTGCTTGATGATGTGAAGAGCCACAAGGACTCGCACAAAGTCTTTGTCACCATCCAGGTAAATCTCAAGGAGAGAAATAAAGCGTTGATAGAGATCTAGCCCTAACGAGGATTGCATAGTTTGGACACAACGACCAGAAGCCGGAAAAGAACATCAGCTTGGCCGACTACGCCACCAACTTGGGAAGATTCGTCGAAGAAGTCCGTTCGGCGAAAGCAACCCCAATTCTGCTCACGTCGTTGACCAGGCGTCAATTCTCCGGTACTCCTCCGCGCATCGTTGAGAACCTTGCCAACGAACGGAGCGCTACGATTGAAGTTGCGGAGTCTCTTGGCTCGCTTTGGGTAGACCTCAACAAGGCGAGTACGCAATATTGCAACGCCATTGGACCCGATGCGAGCTGGGAGTACAATTATGCCGAAGGTGACAGGACGCACTTGAACGACTGGGGCAGTGTGGTGTTTGGACGGCTTGTTAGTGATCTCTTGGTTGAGGTGGATAAGGATATTGCGAAATGGACTATGCCGAATGCAACTCTGTCGGAGGAGCTTCGACAGGGAATACCTGCTTGAGTTGGCACAGATTTGTGGGCTTGGTGAATTCAAAGATTCTCACGTGCGAGATGGAGGTGTGTTGAAGGACTGTTTGTGCTTGATTAAATCTGATGAATGAATGACCGTCGCGCCACATGAATGCTAATTGCGACTCGTTTCTGTGAACCATTAGAGAGAGTACTCCAAATTACTATTGTACATGAAAAAGAACTGGGAAAACATGGTCGCTCGCGTCTACCAAGTAAACTTCATCAAGCCTGGGTTCAAGATGAACGGTAGCAGGAAATGACCAGCGACCAGAATGCTCAATGGGTAGATGGCGATGAACTGATTGACGCGCCAAAGTGCAGGCACGAAGTGTGCACACACAATCATCGCGGCAATACAGCCGAAGCAGAACACCAAAGTGCCCTTGAAGTTCTTGAGGATCTTCGGGATCTCGGCAAAGAAAGTCGTATCCTCTGCCTCTTTGCTTGTCGCGCCCCAGGTGGCATTGATGGAGAACAAGTGAGATAGCAGGGCTTGAGACACGTGTAAGGAGACACCTCCGAGGAATATGGTGAAGAGCGGGATCCAGCTGATGTTCTCCAAAAATGCGGCGCGGAATCCTTTTTCGTTGGTGCGGTAGCGAAGCATGGCCAGTGCGAAGTTACCACAGAAGTAGAAAACAACGATGATGGCAACGTAAATTTTGAAACTGTCGAGATAGTAGTGATCGAGGAAGCCGTTGAACCAGCCGACGACGAAATAGTTCATCACGGTGAATAGCCAGGAAGACCCGAGTGCGTAGTAAGTGCCAATGTAAGCCATGATGGTGATTTTGGATGGGAATGCTATGCCGGAGGTCAAAAAGCTGATGAACAGCTTAGTGAAAGGTCCACGAGTAGACCAGTCCTTGAACGGCTGGAAGATGAGCTCGCTGCATCCATAAGCGTACTTCTCCCAGCGAGCCAGCTCATCGTAAACCGTCAACGAGACGCCCTCCTTGAAGCCATCTCCGAAGTATGCCCCAAGGCGAACGATGTAACTGGCTGCCTGAAGACGGAGAGCCATGTCAAAGTCTTCCGATACTGTGCTCTCAGACCAGTATTTCTCTCTCGCGTCGTCCTTGCAGTCGTATGCAATCTCTTGTATGGCAGCCCAACGAAGTATTGCATTGTGTCCAACGAAAGGAGCGGTGTCTCCACCAGCGACGGCATAGCGGATCTGAGTGTAGATCATGTGCGTGAAGAAGGTGATGCCTTTCTCAAAGTAGGAGTCCGTGACGTTCATGACGCCAGATGCAAATTGGAGAATGGCAACTTGCGGGCACTGCTCCATTTCCGACACGGCATCAAGGAAGCAGTCAGTTGGCACACGGGTGTCAGAGTCGATGATGAGGATGTAGTCTCCCATCCGAATGTCGCCGTCGGCTTGCATCTGACCTGCCTCCTCATCGAGAACTTCAGCGAGGGCTTGTTCATATGCGATTGCTTCCTCCTCCTGGCTCCAAGTCTCGGGGCGGTGAATCTTTGCCAGCTTATCTTCCACGCGTACACTGGCCCACATGGCGTAGTTCATGTTGGATGCTTTCTTGAACTTGCCACGACGAAGAAATATCCTGCTTCCATCGGTCGGCTTAGCGTTGTGCTTAGGCCGGGAGACCCAACCAATGTTGTGCTCGTCGTAAAAATCCCGACGGTCTTGGGCATCCTCTGGAGAAATAAGTTGCATGCCGTCGTCGTTGACGAAGATGTTCGCGGTTCCACCTTGCATCTCGTACGTTGATATAGCGGCCTTGAGAGATCGGACAGTTGGCTCAATGACCGCGCGGAGACCTTCTTTGTAGACTGGTAGCTGTATGGTCACGTGTGGAAGAGGGCCGGCATCTCGGCGAAGTCGCTTGGGCGGTTGGCCGGAGTAGAATCTGGAATTCCTCTGCATCTGCTTCACTGGTCCAAAGACTTGAAAGACGTCGCCAACAAGCGCTTGAAAGAAAAACAAGGCCAGCCAGATCTGAGGAATTAGCGTTACGAAGAATGCCATCCGGATGTAAGTGCCGTCCACTGCAGTCTGGAACGAAATCTCGCGCCATCCACCCCCAATTGCTGCAAAGGTCAGGCATAGTGTGACGGCAGACTGTATCGGCATCCACAAGTTGAGTGGGCGGGTATTATCAATTGAGCCGTGCTCCGCTTGGCCTTCGCTTTCAACTTCATTGACCTGTACGACACCCTCTTTCGTCTCCTCGTGGGAATTTGGCTCATCCCACATCGTCTGAACAAGCGCTTTCTGTATCTTGGTTGCGCGGTCGAGCAGACGACTGGGATCATCCTCCCAGACCACAAGAAGGCTCCTGTCGTGAATGAAGGCAGCAGATTGGTGCTTCTGACATGCCGGAAGATAGGCAAAACTAGGTAGCACCTGGAGTCGGAGGCCGTTCGGCAGAGGTACGTAGGGCTTATCGATATTGGAAAGAAAGAGCTTGAGGACTCGTGTGCTGACGGTCATGGCAGACTGCTTCGATCAGCATGGGATACCACCACGGGGAGCGATCGATACTTACTTTGACGTTGAGTGCCTCAATTGCCTTGTGGAACCCCATCTCTCCCCGTCCAACGGCCTCTGGGCAACAAGCGTAGATTCCTTTGCTCTTCTTGAGGACGATTCCTTCTTCGTTCGTGCCTTCGTACCAGAGTCTCTCGAGCTGCTGCTGGTGAAGCCAGCTGACCATGACTTCGCACTTCAGATCGCTCGTCTCTTCTCCTTCCGAGCCAACACCATTTGAAACGGAATTTGGTCTGGAGCTCCATGGTGTGATGCTCTCTTGACCCAGACTGGTTAATGCATGCGGAGAGGGCAGCGGTCTTTGAACGGAGTTGACCTTTGTATCGGTACTCTCAGCCTGTGATCTGGGAGCGCCATTCTTTTGGGCTGTAGCTGGTGTGAAGTACTCCTTGAGAAATCCCATGGCTGGTGCACGAACGGTAGAAGCAGCGGCGCTCTGCGTGCGCGCGCCCGTAAGATGTATGAGAGGTGTGCAGGTAGTTCACAAATGGAAGTATTTCGAGTGGAATAAAGGGCTCAAGCGAGTGACATCGGACTGATTTCGAGCGAGAGAGCTGGCACAAATGAGCAAAGACGGACAGCACTCTCTGCGGACCACGGAGCGAGACAAAAGAAAGAGAAGAAGGGTGGCGCATTAGGAGTTGGCGAAGGGTGTGAAGAGAAGCCTTTCAACCCAGGGCAGCCTGTTGGGATAATCGGCGGATGCCATGATTATCGGCGAATGGCTGGCTTGATTATACGAACAGTCGCGAGCCATCAAGGGGAATACTGAGTCTGGTCCAATCAGAAATGTTCGAGCGACTCATGTGCATATAGAACATGCATCCCAACGGCCGGAAGGGGATTGAGTCTTCAAAGGTAGTGAGGCCTCTTTGGTTGAGCTATTACAATGAAAGTGGCGAAGCTTGTATTCGGTGGGCAGCCTGTGTCAGAGTCCCTATAAGGTCTTAGGAGAGCTTCCGCGATAGGGAGTGCCTCGACTTAGCCCATCCCGATGAGGCGGATCTGGCTTAGATCGAGCTGTGATCACATTTCCATTTCTGTGGCGCGATACATATAAGCGAGGTGGTGATTCAAGGTCCCAGTCATTTCCAAGGGGGCGATAGCAAACATGCAGGAATAACCCACCATGTTGCTACCCGCTTTGTTGTGGCCGCCCACCGTCGGGTTTCACCGCATCTACGCATTCCCTTTCTCACATTTTGGAGAATAGGAGATTCGTGGCATGGTAACTTTGGTAACTTCGGTGCATGGGCGATGACCGAAGTGTTTGTGTCGCAGACGAAGCTCAGCGTATGAGGTGGCATGAAGTTGTCAGCTTTGCAAGCTCGGACAACTTGAAAACACCCACGTGCACCCAACCGCATTCAAGCAAACACAGTGCCATCAAACATGTACCGAACAGTTGCCACATACAACTTAATCACATGTTGTGGCGCATATCGTTGATCAACTTCATATTCGTCAGTTCGACATCCATGCTCGCGACAAGAAAGAGAAATAAGTTGGCGCTTGTAACTACATCCAACGAAGCAGTCGTCAACGTGATGTGATGTAACAGCGTTTTGTTTGGAAATAACCCGACAACCTTCCACAAATTTTGGTAGTACTATCCCAAGCATAGAAATTTATCATACCTTGATTTAACCACGACTAAGTAGAATTGGAGACGATTTCGCACTTTAGACGCTACAAAGGCTTTTTCATTGTGCTGGGACATGCCTTGATAGGGTTAGGGTTGGGGCAGACCGACGATGAATCAAGTGGAAAATAACTGCCTATCTAAAGCAAATTGCCGGCAGATTCTCCATCAAGCAAGCCTGGTCTAGCGGTTATGATTTCTGTCTAACAAGAGTTGCAACATGCGCTGATGGCAGCACAGAAGGTTCCCGGTTCGATTCCGGGGGTTTGTAACAGATGTTCCGCATACACTTTTGCTCCATCCACGTGCATGGGTGTTTACTTTTGAGTCTAGCGAGCCGAGGGAGTCATTAGCTCTTCTGTATGATGCATATTCTTGCATTGTAGACGATGTTTTTGCGAGGCCGGCGATTGACACGAGCCAGCCCATCCCACAGCACGACCACGTTCTCCTTCGAGGTGCCTCTTCGCTTAATAGAATGAAAGCGAACATTACTCATGTACAAAAGTCCTACACATAAACCAGAAGAGAACCGGGAAGTATCCAGGTCTCTTCATCTGGACCTAAAAGAGCCTATAGTACCGTGCCCAAACCCCGAAACTCCATTTCCCAAACGTACGAAAAGTGACTGCTTGCAGAATGGTTTACTCGCCGAGTCTGCAAAACACGAGATTAGTATAACGTCCGAAAGTAACGCGAGTCGATACACGTGAGAGCATCTCCGACATACCTGTATGATACCAATGTATCAATCTTGTGACTGTTCGTCGAGAAGCTTCTCAGCTGGACCTTCTCTGCGTTCTTCACCTCCTTCGCGTCACTGTCGCCCCACTCGAGCGGTACATCGCTGTCAGCATCGGCATACACCAGGACATTGAAGGTGCAGTTGCCATCCAGCATAGGCAGGAAGGTGACCGAAGCTGTGACCTGACGGAAGAGTGATTGGATCTCTTGCTGGATCTCAGCTTCTGACTTCTCAGCCTCAGCTGGTTTTGCCTCAGGGGTACTTTCAGGGGCGGTATTCTCCTGATCCTTGGAGGAAGTCTTGCGTTTTGACTTGCTGTCGTCGTTGAATACGTTCACCTGGAGTTGTCAGAGTCGCTCCTATACAGAAGAAGTGGTAGCGGACATACATCGAATTGCCACCTCTCCACGTGCTCACCAGTCTCCTTGCTAGTGATGACAATCACGAGCTTCGAGATTTTCGACTTTTGAATCCATTTGTTGAGCTGGCTCATGATCTTCTTGACGTAGGCTTTGACTTGATCGTCAAGAGACACCATCATGTTCAAGCCATATTTCTTCACCCTGTTCTTCTCAGTCAGTGAAATCCAGACAATCTGCAATGTGTCTGAACGTACGGAGCGAAGTCTTCGGGCGGGTAGACACCTCTTTGAAACAGGATCGTATTTGTCGCAAACTCGAAGAACTCGACACAAAGCTTAGATGATCCCTTGAGCGTGAGCTTGTGGACTTTCGACTTGTCGTCCTTCACTTTGGGTACTGATGTGGACGGCATGTTGGTAGTTGCGGAGGTGTTTAGAAGTTCGTGTTCAGTTATAGTCGTGTAGATATTTTTTCCTTGATGATTTTCGTTTCAAGTTCCAGCGTACGCCCACTGAAGTTCGACAGCGTTCGTGAAACTGAAGCTCATGCCCACTGTTTGTGGTTCGGGAGTCGCCTCGGGAACGAGCTTTCCACGTGATCCTTGGCGCTCAGGCAGCCGAAGAACTTCGAGCCATCAAGCCGTGTACTACCAACGGTGGAATGGGTGACTGAGAGTATCGCGCGATCACGGCAATCTCCATGCGACGATGCTTCATTCGACCGGCCCATAATGCGCTGCAAGCATTACGATATCAGCCGGCCACTGGACATCCTTGGAAGCTTTTCCAGCATGGCTTCCACAACACCACGATTCGCCTGGCAGCGAAAGTGAAGACGGACCTCGAGCGTCGCATTGAGAGCATACCAATCGAGCGATTCCGAAACTTTTGCATTGTTGCTCACGTCGACCATGGCAAGAGTACCTTGAGCGATCGCCTACTGGAGATTACTGGAACTATTGAAAAAGGAGGATTGAAGCAGTCTCTCGATAGACTAGATGTGGAAAGAGAGCGAGGAATCACCGTGAAGGCGAACACATGTTCTATGGTGTATAATCACAATGGGGAAGACTACCTGCTCCATCTGGTCGACACGCCTGGCCACGTAGATTTCCGCGCCGAGGTCAGCAGAAGTTATGCGAGTTGTGGAGGAGCGTTGCTCCTCGTGGACGCTTCCCAAGGAGTGCAGGCGCAGACCGTTGCAAACTTCTACCTTGCCTTCGCGCAAAATCTTGCCTTGGTCCCCGTTCTGAACAAAGTGGATCTGCCGACTTCGGATAGACAACGAACACTCGACCAACTACGCGACACTTTCGAGATCGACTCTGAGAATGCCGTGTCAGTCTCTGCGAAGACGGGATTGAACTGCGAGCAACTGCTCCCCATGATTGTAGACAAGATTCCGGCACCGACTACGAACGATGGAGCGCCTCTCAAACTGCTTCTTGTGGATAGCTGGTATGATAACTACAAGGGAGTTATCCTGCTGGTTCGTATATTCGATGGGTCTATCAAAGCTGGTGACAAAGTTTACTCTTTCGCGACTGGAATTCAGTACACTGTCGGCGAGGTGGGCATCATGTATCCGTTACAGACACCACAGACTCAGCTGCGAGCTGGTCAGGTCGGATATGTCTATTTCAATCCTGGCATGAAGCGCAGCAAAGATGCCAAGATTGGCGACACCTTCACCACAGTAGGCAACCAGGACAAGGTCAAGATGTTACCTGGGTTCGAGGAGCCGAAAAGCATGGTCTTCGTCTCTGCTTTCCCGACAGACCAAGGAGACTACAGCCACTTGGAAGACAGTATCCATCAAGTTACCCTGAATGATAGATCTGTTTCAATCATGAAGGAGTCATCCGAGGCGCTGGGCGCTGGCTGGCGCATGGGATTCTTAGGCACTCTTCATTGTTCTGTCTTTGAAGATCGCCTTCGTCAAGAGCATGGTGCCAGCATCATCATCACTCCGCCCAGTGTGCCGTTCAAGATCATCCGGAAGGACGGCACAGAGGAGATTATGAGCAACCCCAATTCGTTCCCTGATGGCTCGCTGCTTCATCATCAAATCACCGACCTCCAAGAGCCGTACATCACTGCTACGATCACAATGCCAGAGGAATACCTAGGAAAGGTCATCGAGCTGTGCGAAGGCAATCGTGGCCAGCAGGAATCGTTGTCTTTTTTCACCGCGACACAGGTCATCTTGAAGTACTCGTTGCCTCTCGAGCGCCTCGTTGACGACTTCTTTGGCAAGCTTAAGTCGACTACCAAGGGTTACGCCAGTCTTGATTACGAAGACGCCGGCTTCAAGTCTAGCTCCATCACGAAGCTTCAGTTGCACGTCAACAAAGTTCCCGTTGATGCAGTCGCACGTGTGGTGCACACGTCGCAAGCCGAGCGTCTAGGCAAAGAATGGGTCACAAAGTTCACAAAGCATGTTGACCGTCAAATGTTCGAAGTGATCATCCAGGCTGTAACGGGCAAGAAGGTCGTGGCAAGAGAAACGCTCAAGCCGTTCAGGAAAGACGTGACTGCGAAGCTTCACGCAGCGGATGTCAGCAGGCGACGTAAGCTACTTGAGAGGCAAAAGGAAGGTCGCAAGAAGTTGAGGGCTGTTGGAAACGTGGCAATTGACAACAAGGCTTTCCAAAGCTTCCTGGCTAAGTAATGTAAAATATTAGATCGTGTATGATTAGAAATCTTAAATACCTCAAGATGCAAGTGACCCAGGACATGCCTGCAAGTTGGATCATGATATTATCGTCAACCGACACGTGTCCCCGATATCTCACATAACGTGTCACATGTAGAAGGGCGTGAATGCAAGGAGTGATGAGATGGCTTCAGCGTCTCTGTCATGTTCTTGTGAGGCTGAACAGCAGCCCCGCTCTTGCTGTGCCTGTG